>JANIMX020000221.1:3158734-3170257 GCA_024582655.2 Erythroxylum kunthianum | reverse complement strand
AAGTAAGGATATTGCACTCTAGTTAAGTGGTTCAACTTAGGTAACCCCCAAATAATCAATATCCCTAATTTCTAAGTAACTTGCGTGCCTTACATCTGTCTACAGAAAAATTAAAATTAAAATATTATTTTTAACACATTCTTAAGCAAAATTACTTTTATATACTAATTAATAATTCAATTCATTAAACAAATTCATGATAAAAATAATAATTAGTTTTTAACAATAATAATTAAAGTATAAAGAGATAAATAAAGAACCTAAAATTTGACAAATAGAATTTATTAGTAGTATTTTTTAAGGATAAAAATAGTAATTCATTTTTTAATAATAATAATTTAAAATAACAATTGTAATTAAAATATAAAAAATAAACAAAGAATATAAATTTAAAAAATATAATTTATTAGTTAAATTATGTGAGACTTGAAAAGAAAAAACAATAAATTGATTGAAAAGTCAAAAATATATTAATTTTTAAAGCTAATAAATTATCTTCTTAAGAAAGAGAAAGCGTGTGAATTGGTTAATTAATACATTAGGAGATTCTAGAGAAAAACTACTAAATAATAACATTTATTTTTTCTTTTTCTATGTTATTAATTTTTTTTTCAAAAATTTGATTCTCTACTTTTCAAGAAAATCAGTTATTACTTAACCGGCCAATTTTTTTCTCAAAAGGGTTATAAACACAAGCCAAACCAAAAATCATACCGGTTTATATTTATTCCAATCGGATCGGGCAGTACGGTCTAGTTTTTAAATCATTGATTTTTTTTCCTTATTTTTATGCACATAACAAACAAAAAAAGTGTAGTTTTTTTTTAAATAAGGAAAAAAGAAAATGAATTTGATGCGATGAATTGGTGACATAAAATAGTTTGTCTTTTTTTTAATAAAACCTCATGAAATACATGTATGTAACTGATGCCCCCTGCACGAGGTGAAGAAATTTTAGCCTTATCGTGATACTCATGATAAGACATAATAAACAAGCAATGGATTCACTCTGACTCTATACATAAAAATTTGCCCAGAAAGAAGAATGGATGATATATAATCTGCTTCAAACCGGTAATGAACTTTTCCTTTCCTTTAACATTTCACTTCTCTTTCACAATATAAATTACAAGCTTTATAAACCACAAGAAGATGATCAAGATAAGGTGAACTCGCTTATAACTATTATAGAACACGGCTAACGGAAACTTTCCACAGCTCTTCTTTTCTTAAACTACAATGCATGTAATGTAGTTACACAAAAAGGCCATTGATTCACTCCCTGCAAGTATTCTCACTTTGCATGCCCAGTTTTCTTCTTTCCATCAACCGAAACGAGTGGTTTTGCAGGTCTGTTTGTTGCTGGACTAACCCCATTAGGGACTTTCCTTGATGGAGAAGGAATTAGTGAAGGAATCAAGCTCCTGCTACAAAACCAGAACCAGTACAGGAAGTAAATACATACAAAGCAAGTTATGTTGAACCAGATGTTGGAAGCTTAAGATTTAAACAAGGTCATCAGAGGGAAAGTATAAGCTGTCAGCATTCACACTTACCTAGTTTCTGTGCCTTTTGATGGCTTGGGATTACTCTTCTTAGTTTTAGGCCCAGGCAACTTTGGAATGCTGCTCATTGTAGGAAGATTAGATTGCCACAGTATGTCAGTCTCGGAAGAATCACTGGTTCCAGCCTCAAGATCATCAGAGTCGTCAGTTGAGCCCGTTTCATACCGAGTTCTAAGTGCTTCAGTATCCTGGCAGTTTCTTTTGTCCATTGGAGTTTTAACGTAGGGTTGTTCGGGGTAAATTTTTGACGGTCCTCGGTTGTGTTTCTGGTAAAAGGATTCAGGCAATTCTCTGCTGTCTACCTCCCACTGCTCCATGGAGTTCTCATCTTTACTCATCTTGTTCACCATGATCTTATCAACCCAATCACTAGAGACTGATTCTTTATCATCCTCCTTCCCATTTTGTGCAGGACTGCCTACAGATGGCCAAGACGGAGAATTGCGGCGTAGATCATGTGGATCAAAGCTTCGTCTCCTTGGAAGAGATGAAGTTTTTTTACAAAACTGCAGATCAACATATCCTTGTAAAATTTGGCTATGATTTTACGAGTTAAACCATCCAATACATTGTTATGTGGTACAAATATAAGCATGCAAAGAACATAACAATAGAAAACCTTCCTACATTGCATGACAGATAATTTTCTATATGAATGAAAAACAACTAGAGAATGACAGTGTGTGCAAGTTTGTTTATATGCCAGTGACATAAAAAATTAATTTCACAACTACAGGATGCACCTATTTATTGCTAAGAAATTGGTAGGCATAATAGGAAATCCAAAGTTTTGAATCCAAGAATATATTGTGAAGAAGAAGCCCCACATTTAGGTGATACAGCAGCAACAAAACCTAATATTTCTCTAGTTCATGCTTTCTCCCCTTTGACATTCATTAAGACATTGTGTGCATATTAAAAAATACACATTTATATCTCTACATGTATTTGATATTAGGCTGCAAGGGGAGTGAGGAACAGAAAGTTTTACTTCAAGCCCCGATGGTGACTTCAGCAACAGTGCTAAATGGTCCATTGGGAAGATCAACATTTTGATTGTTCAGAAAAACATAAGCCCAACTATTTTTTAGGTGATCCAGGTGACATGGTCCTCACATGAATGGAGCTTGTATGTAAGCTCAAATTACCAAGCCATACATGGTTAAGTAGCTCAAATTACCAAGCCATACATGGTTAAGTACACAACCTAAAAACCATATTGCTATCAGCTGAGATCATTACCTCCATGCTACTGGCATCCTCTATAAAATGCCTATGACCTTTTGAGAAATTTGCTGTACCATGCCAACTATGTTGAGAAGGAGAAGAACCACCAGATGTCATTTTTGTTCTTTCAGGTGTGCTGGATCGAGAATTCTGTGACTGGTCAGTGTCTCCATCCTTCCTAACTAAGGCTGCCTTTAGAATAGCAATCTGGAAACAAAGAAAAAATATATATTGGGATACAACATGACATGGCAATAGCAATTGCAATGGGCAGGATTGACAGAAGTAGTAGTAATAACCTGCTCTTTTAGCTCCTTCACCTCTGTGCTATCTTTATTTACTTTAGCAGCACCAAGTTCAACACTAGCAACTCGTTCAGCAAATTTCAATGTGCTTAGTGTTTCTCCAACAGCGTCTATCTCAGGACTTATATGCACGAACATGAGTGCCTTTGCCTGACCACCTTAAGGTTATAAAAGTAGAAACATGAATCAGAAAGCACTGAACTGGAAAAAGGAAACATAACCTTTTTGGGTAATCTTACAATTCTTACCAAGTGAATCTTGGAGTAGTTGTGTGAGTTTACTGTTCCTGTAGGGAACATGTGAACCTTTTTGAGCAAGAGCAGAGATTACATCTCCCAAAGCAGAGAGAGACTTGTTGATATGTTGTGCTTCCTTTAATCTATCCCCAGTTACCTCCGATTTGTCAACTCTTTCACTTCCTGCCAGGTCAACCAAATGCATGGAACCACGAAGCACACACCCAGAAGTGAGATCTCTTCCTTGAATATGAACCGTCAGGCAACTGCAAATATATGCAATGGCACAAGTTACAGTAGAATCACTAAACTGAACTCTTAACACCAGCATCACTCACCTGTGAGACCGGCTGCTCCTGTCATTCATTGCTGTGGAGCTCACTGCACGGTTCTTTTGTCCGAGACTCATCAAATTTATGACATCAGATGTTGATGATACAGGAATAATGGAAGCATCTGGGACATTGATACCATTTTGGGAACTATTCCGAATTTCTAATGTATACAGGAGTTAAGAACACAAGAACCAAAAAGAGGTTCCTTAAGCAAGCATGCAATGTCAGAAAAAGACAACAAAGGATATCTTCTGTTAAGACCATCAGTAGCCAGGAGATCCCTGACTTGCTCATTGTAAATCTCAAGCATTTGGACAGATATATCGTAGCAAACAACATCCTTTCTTTGATTTGATAGAAGAAATAGATCAGCCAATGCCCTGTAGTTTACACCTAACCCTTCCTCTGTGAGTTCCTTAGGGCCAGTCTAGATTGATAATCAGAAAAGTAGACCAAATTAAACAAACTGTCAAGAACTTACAACTAAAAGCTAGAGAACCGAAGCAAAGGAACAACAATCTATGAAACTTGGTAGGTTATATGGTTGTGATGTTCTCATTCATCTTACCATGGTATAAGTTTTGCCAGACCCTGTTTGGCCATAAGCAAATATACAAACATTGTAACCATCAAGGACAGACCTAATCAGAGGCTGTGTGTCTGAGAATACCGCCTCTGCAGGAAAAATAACAAATATAACTGTTTAAGAAAAACGTTGACAAGGAGGACACTAAAGCAATGTGCCTCACTGACCTTGTGTTGCTAAAGGGCCAAAAACTCTGTTGAAGCTAAAAGATTTCCTTCCTTCTTTCCCGTATTTTGTAGGGGTAATTATGGTTATGTTTCCTTCATCCATGTGATCCACTGTACTTAAACGGTTTGGTTGCCCAGGTAAGAAGGGTCTCACTCGGCAATATACCCTAATATTTCCTAATGAAATTTATTGGACAGCCATTAAAATGTGGATTAAGAGATGCGGAGTGCATACTAATGAACAAAGCTATGAAACATAAATTTAAACTTATAGACAAGATACCTCTCAAGTCCTGCACCTGGTTGTACAGCTTGCGATTTTCTTCTAGGACTTTTTGGTATCCAGATGCAGCATGAGCCAGACCATTCAAATGCTTACCTAGCACAACAAAAAAGTAATTACTACTTACATTGTTCATTCCTCTTTTCTAACAGTCTTTAGAAAACACACAGAAAACTAGATTATACCCAGACTGTACAACTCCTCCTGATACTTCATTTGTAAAAATTGCATGCCCTCCTTTGTTATATGAAGAGTATGTTTCAATGCCTGCAGGTCATTTTCCTCGATAGTTAGTCAATGTGCAGAGTGAAGCATTCTTTTCAACTCTATAAAATGTCATTACCTGAATATTCATCAACTGTTGTTCAACCAACATCTGATGGTTGGATAACTTGCCTTCTAATTCCTCCTGACAAATAACCTCTGGAGAACAATGTTCCTCCAAGTTAATGCTTCCTGATGTTTCTTCTTGTTCTTGTCTTTCTGTTTCGTCCTTCTGAATCAGGGCATTAGTTAAGACAAAATCACCAACAGCTTTAAAGAAATAAAAAGAATATTAAAGCACAACTGATTTGCATGCCAAACAATAGTCCAATTTATGTACATATACTGCATTACTATATCTTCTTCAAGCAAAACACATACCTTTTTGTCACAAGAAGATGATCTTGAAAGAGACATGTCATTTTTAGGTCCATGGGTACGTATTGCAGTTGTCCTCACCTGTCATTCCCAAGAATAATTGAGCATAATGAGAGAAAATTTTATGTAATGAGAATTAGATAATTGATCTATGTTCAACACCCAATTTGAGTAAATAGCACTTGAGAAGTGAAAAGGATGTCTTCTCAGTGATAATGCTTGCATACAAAAAGACTAGCCCTGGTAATGCAAGAAAAAGGACTTTATAACAGCTGCTTACCATTTCGTTGTGGCATGCCAATCGACCCTCAACCTCCTCTTTCACTTTATTTAGCATAGCTTCCACAATCTGTTGTCAACAAAGAGTAATGTTTTACCAGATTATCAACTAATGTGTCAGACAAATCTCACGTCAGACAGGAATTCTTTGCCTGATACGTAGAAGTAATTGTTCTGACAAGTAAAACAGAAGATCAAATGGTTTCCCTCAATTTTGTCAATCTGGCACGTAAAATAACTAATATAATTAGTATACCAGCAACAAGAACTCTTACACTTGGGATTTCTTCTTGTTTCTTATTGGAAAGGATTGAACGAATGAGCATATTTAGTGAATGACCAGTGCCCTGCAATAGTGGAAAACCAAAGATTTTTGTAATGGCTTACTCATTTAAAACAGAATGAAACATACAGACAGGAGAGCTCACTGACAGCTTCACTGGGCTCTTGACCAAGATCATCATACTGACACTGATCAGCGCCAGGCACACTACCCAGTAGTGAGGAACGTGGAAAGTTCATAAATGGTTCTGAATTTTTTCTCAGAAATGGTTTTCCAGATGCACAAGGTGAAGCCTTATAGTTTCCACTATATTTCCATGTCCCAACTCCGCCACTTTGTTTCCACTCACTATATGATTTAAGGGCTAAAACACAATTCACAATCCTTGCAGATTTTCCTCCCTAAAAGATCAAGGCATTCAAATCAATTTTGAAACACAAAACAACTCGTGCAATGAAATGGAAATATTTACATGGAACATTTTCATTTCCAGTGTCCTGGAGTTTATAGTATCACCTGTTCCAGATCAGAGGCTTCGAAGGTTGGAATCCCCATTTCCTCCACAGCTACAAGGAAGTTTCTCACATTTTCAAAGTACTGATATGCAGATAGAGCTGCTCCATCAGGTATAATAACAGAATCTGAAGGTCCTTCCACTACCTACCAATATTTTGGCGCCAAATTTCATTAATACAAGGTATAATTACCATTAGTAACAACAGCTAACAAAATTCAGTTGAACCATACCTTTGATACTGCACCAGGATGAACCTTGTTAAGGACGTTACACAAAGTTATCCCGCTTCGCAATCCAAGCCTAAATTCTTCTTCTGAGGGCTCAGCCGGCAAATCTTTACCTCCAACAACTCCAACTATCTTGCGAAGCCATCTAGCTGCTTCATTCCTTCTACAGGCTGCAAAACCATGTTGGAAATATCAATACACATATCCTTTCTCGCATCTTATTCCAATATTCAACATTCCACTGAGTACACGAGCAAAGTGTATTTGGACACAACCACTTTTCAGACACAAGGAACAAACATAATACATATATATGTTAAAATAAAAGCTTATCTTTTCTAGACTAAGTGTTCGCGATATCTATAATGCATGAGCAACTAAGATTCCAGAGCTTAAGAAATTTTTTATTTATCAACATTGCTAAAATTTAAAGGCGACCCAAAATGCCAATGTTGTTGGGAAAAAGATGTATGGAAGCCGAATGCATGTTCACACAATTGATGAAACTTTGTTATTTTCCATACATCAAATTCAAATGCTTCAATGTGAGTCAGCCTCTCATGAATCAATCAACCACGGAATCCATTGGAGATAAACTACCTTAAACCACCAAAGACACTTTAACCAGAGGAAAATCCGATCGAGAACAGAAGAGAATGGTTTCTAAAAGTCACAATCAGCAAGCAGGCATAAGAAGAGGCAAAAAAGAAAAAATGGCACAGAGACACAGAAAGAATAAAAGAGAGAGAGAAGAAAAGATTGATCATACAAGATTCGTCAGCTTTTCTTGAAGCCATAGTATTGGATAACAGAGTCCCATGTTGTTTAAGTACGTCTTCCACAAGAGAAACAACTGAAAAGTTACAAACTTGTGCCTCTTCTGTTGCCATTTTCCGAAACCAAACCAAACCCAGCAGCAATCTTTGAAGAACCCCAATTCAAAAATTTCCCATTTAACCAAAAAGATTCAATCTTTTCACCAACCAAAGAAAATGTATAGCTTTATATGTACGTGTCAACAATTTTGTTTAGCTTTCATTTGTATTCTGTGAGTTAGACAACAAGGGATATGTAGTTGCTGAGACTTTTAATCTCGTATAAAGGAGGAAGGAAGATTGAATTATACAAAGAGATCTTCACACTTTCTCTCTCTTTCTCTATATTTCTCTGCGTCTAATATTGAAGAGAAAAGCTGGCTAGCATGTCGAAGCCGCGGTTTTGTGGGAGAGAGATTAAAGGGCCTCTTTTAAATTTTGTTTTCTGTTTACTAAAAAGAAGAAAATTAATAATGGCAATCCTGGATTACTTACTCCAAGCCTAATATTGTTTGTTTTGTATTATTTAATCTATATATAGTATCTCTTCGTTACATAAATTAGTTTATGCATCGCGACGTCACCTATTGTATTAACTTTATCTTTTACTTTACAACCTACCTAGTCTTACTCCTAATTACCTAATTACTTTAAAGGTTGAATTATTTTTTTTGGAAATGATTATAAATTAAATTAAATATATAAATATAAGGATAAAAAAAGATAAAGCTAAAAATAAAAATGAGTAAATAAGTAAAATGACAAGCAATTAAAACAAACAAATAATTAAAAGAGAAAAAAAGTTAGTGCAAAAAAAATTGAAAGAAAAGGTCTATACTAAAAAAAGGACCTTTTTAAATAAGTCATTTATTTATATTATAATTCGTTAAAGTTTTTTATTGAAGGCTAAGTTTTCGGCAAGCTCTAATAAGGTCACATTTTTCTTCATCATCTCTTTTCAATTTTTTTTGTGATTTTCTTCTTCTTTTATATTTTTTAAGTATAATATTCTCACGCTTTCTTATTATGACATCAAGATGTCTCTTTTTAACATGTTTGAATCACCTAAGTCTTGTCTCTCTTAATTTATTATTAATATTAGTCATCCCCAACTTGTCTCTTATTACTACATTATCAACCTTATCTCTTCTTGTAAAGTTACATCTAACGGAGCATTATCATATTTGCAACTATTAACTTTTGACTATATACTTGTTTGTAGGGGCAACAGTCTATCCTATAAAACATAGTTGGCCTAATTACTAAACGGTAAAATTTACCTTTTAATTTGAGTAGTATCTTCTTGTCACATAAAATTCCTAGCACCTCTCCATTTAAACCATTATGATTTGATAAGGTGCATTATGTCCTCCTTTTTCTGACCATTACTTTGGATGATGGATCCAAAGTACTTAAAATAATATTTATGTGGTATAACTTATATTCTAATCATGATTACCAAATTAGATGCAACCATACGACCCGAAAAAATTACACTTGAAATATTCAGTCTTACTCATGCTTAATTTAAAGCCTTTTGACTTTAACGTATCCATTCAAAGTTCTAATTTAATATTAACACCCTCATTTGTTTCTTCTACTAAAACAATGTTATCAACAAACAACATACACCAAGACACATCGTCTTGAATATTCTTAATAAGCTAATCCTTAACTACTACAAACAAGAAAAGGGCTCAACGAAAATCTTTGGTATAGTCTGATATCTATAGAAAAATACTCTGCATTCCCTCATGTTGTCTTTACGTTTGTTTTAACACCTTCATATATATAGTTAGCAACCCTTATAATATACACAATATGTTATATATACATAAATATATTTATTTTTTGCCCTATAATTTTTTTATATACTATTAATTAAAAACTTGAAAAATAACATCTGAATTTGGGCATATCTTTTAAACACATGTTTGAATATCATACCGTACCAGTCAATATTGACCATATCTACAAAAAATTGTACCTAACAAAAGAGTACCGTACCAAAATTTGGTGCCAGTCGCTACTGGCTCTTTCGATTGGTACCAACCGATACTAACTAGTAATTAAAATATCGGTCATTCTAGGACTAAATTGGAAAAACTTAAAATTTTTCCTATATATAATAATTACCTATACATAAAAAAGAAATATGATAAAATTGTCTACAATTTTTTTAATAAATAGTAAAAATACAAATAAGAATGTATTAAATATTTTTATGTAATTATACTAATAAATAGTAATTATAGATTATTTCATATTTCATATTTATGATATATATACTTTCTAGTGTATAAATGAGAAAAAATATTATAAATTTTGAAATTAAATTCAATTATCATAAATGCATATTTTTGCTTTGTATTATTCTTACAACAACAACAACAATGATATTAAACTATTATTCTTAATTTAATACTTATATGGGAATTAAATGATGTTTTTTTGTATGAGAAATATGCAAAAATAATATTAATAGAAATAAAGAAATATTTGTTATATAAATTTTATATTATTATGATTTTTTGAGATAAGATTGAAGTAAAGTAAAAAAATCCTATAAAATAATATGTTGAGGATTGTTTTGTAATTTGATAAAATTTAGAAACTATTTTATAATTTTAAAAAATTATCCAAAACAGTAATTAAAATTGACTGGTATCGATAGCATACTATATTAAGTCAAATATGATATGAAATCCAATATGGTATTCATAACATGGATTTTAAATCAACCAAATAAAAGATGCTTATGAGGTTTTGGCAGGCGAGGTGGCTTGTTTTAAATTTCCCCATATTTGCATTTCACATTGAGAATGGAGTATGTTTTGCTTCTGCATAAAGGTTGGGCATGGGCATGTGATAATGATTAGGCAACTTAAAGAACATAATAGGCGGATGAGATGATTATCACACATCCCTTTTTTCTATTTTTTTTATTTTCCTTCTTTTTCTCGACCATTTCTACTTTTTAAAAAGATATAAAATTATTTTGGCAAGAAAAAGATTATTAGGTAATTGGTTACTTTCACTCATCAACAGTTGAGTTGTCGGACAATCAATTTAGTTACCCACCTAAGAATGTTGAGGAACCAATAGGAGGCTACATGTAACCTACTTAATCATGGGCAACTCCTAGGACACATTGAAAATGACCAAACTACATAACTAGTCCCCACTACCTTATTCTGAAATAACATTTAGTTTTATTTATAAATATAATATACCTAAAAAAAACCCTTTTATCATAAACAATATATACAAAACTGTTGGAGAGATAAACAGCTAGATACGAAGACCTATTTGTTTGAGCTGATAACTAATTATGAAAAGTTACCTTTAATAATTTATTAAACCAAGAGTTGTTTGGAACTTGAACAGTTATCAGGAACTGTTTGATGTCCTTTACCAAACAGTTAATAATTAAATCAGGAATTGTTTGTAGCTATCAGATCTTTCCAAACGTTAAAATAATCAGGCTCAAATGCTAGTTGTTTGAAGTTGACAAGATTTAAAGAACAAACCAAGTCAAGCCCACAATTTTATATTGCTATAAAAAAGGTAAAGATGAAAAAAAGCAGTCCCTACTACAACCATTATCGTGCTTTTTTGTCCAATCCAAAGACCCAAGCTTACATTGCCTATTTTGTCGCTTGCTGCCTTTAATATCCTAATAATGCTTATATATATATATAATTAATGAAAGTATTTGACTTAAATTCTCGATCTATCCCACAATTGTCATTTTATTTTCCTCTAAGGAACATTCAATCGACATTTCAAACAGGATAAGAAGCACATGGTGCAGGAGATCAGTCTCAATCAGGAGGAAGGCAAATCAATGTTGGTAACTATCAAAAAGATGTGTCCCTCTAAGCTTGGACATCAACATTCCCAAAGCTTCTAACTTTAAGACATTAACATTCTTAATGTGGAAAGAGTACGACTCGGAGTGTAGGCCAAACACAACATCTAGGCCAAACTGGTCTGCTGTACTGCTGCAGGACATGTCTCTGACCATGACACATGTACCAAATTTATTTACACTAT
>JANIMX020000221.1:2825847-2838498 GCA_024582655.2 Erythroxylum kunthianum | reverse complement strand
TTTGTGATTCCTACATAAAGGGATGGATTCAAGCAGCTCATATGCTGATTTAGTTGTAAAACGGCCATTAGAGGTTCTGACCCAAACAAGAGCATCCCTATGAGCCAATCTGTTGGGAGGCATCATAGAAGCTATCCTCAAATTGTTACACTCTGGCAGCAAGTGTGCAAGCTCATGCCACCTCCACTGTCCCACATCATCAACAAATTCAGCCACAGTCTTGTTCAACATCGCCTCAGGTATCACACCCAATGCTTTGTGGACAAGCGGACTATTTCGCCATTGCCTACAACCCATTTAATTCCCTTGAGTACCTTCTGCCATACGCCACAAATCCCTTTCCACAGAGGGGGTTTAGGAAGACGCTTTTGCTTTTAAATCCGGAATTACAGCGTCCGACTTCACATACTTACTACGTAGAACAGCAACCCAAAGACTGTCAGGCTCTGACAAAATGCCCCACCCCAACTTAATGAGGAAGGCCTAATTGTTCACAGACATCTTCCGCAACCTCAGCCCACCATTCATTTTCGGTTGACATATTTGATCCCAGTTAATCAGATGGACCCTTCTCTGATCATTAGAATCGCCCCAAATAAAACCCTTACACAATCACATGTTCCAATTGGAATTTTGGCCGACTGCATGGTATAAGTTGGCAGGGCTGATAACACCGATTGAAAGAGAGCAATCCGACCTGCGAGTGAAAGCTGATTGACCTTCCATCCTGCTAAACGCTGCCTCACCTTCTCCACAATGTGATTCTAAGTTTGCCTTGTAACTCGATTATGAAGATACCCAAGATATTTACCCAAGTCATGAGTAAGTGAAAAACCACTCTCCAAGCTGATTGCATGGGACAGAGACCGGGGTACATGATTTGAGAATCAATTCGGGTCTTAGCTACACTAACTCTTTGACCCGACGAGACACAAAAAGTATTGAGGCAATCCATAACCGTTTTAATTTGCTCAATAGAAACCTCTGCAAAGAGAATCAAATCATCTGCAAATAACAGATGAGATAGCGATAGCGCCGGCCCATGACGACCTACACGGATAGGCTTCCATCTACCTTGATTCACCGCCCAACTGATCAAATGCGCTAATCTCTCTAAGCAAAGCACAAAAATGTAGGGAGAGGAGTGAGGGTGGTTGTAAATCACCTAGCTTCCTAACTTGCCGAAGAGAAGGTATTAATTAAAGCAGTAATCATCGAAGGCATACCGATACCGAAAGAGTCAAGGTCAAAAGTTTCCCCAAGAAAGCAAGCCGGGAAGGCATAGAGTCGACGCAGGAGATTCGTGAACAAGCCAACTCCGTTCCTAGCAGTAGCAGCCCTTATTGCGACAGAGAGAGCTTCCACCAAGGAAAGCTCAATCCCATCTCGTGCCCTGTAAGAAGGAACGTCATCAGTCCCAGAGCATATTAGATGTCCTCTTCCGATGCAATTCCTTCTACTATTGCTGCCCCTCTGATTCGGAGAAAAGGAACCTAGCTAGATTCAATAGCACCGCATTCAATAGGAGCATTCGATGCCTATCTCCTTCCTCCTGTTCTAAGATTGACTCTTCCCGGCCTTCCCTTGCCTTGGTACAGCTATAGCTGCCCTAACCCTTAGCCGGCTGTTCGAAAGCCACACTAACAAGTTCCGATAACAGTTAGCTATAACCCCATGATCTGTAAAGGCATATGCCACTACATGGATCGCTACCACTTAATCTTACCCCAGGAACTGGAACTGTAAGGAAAAAAGAGGGCTAAAAACTGGATCCCCCAATAGCTCGAGGAAATACACTACAATTGGGAACAGCCTAGAATCGATGCTTTTACAGAGTGAACTCTCCTTCCTAAGCTAGTTTTATAACCTATTTAAAATACAGATCACTCTCTTTAATCTTACACTGTATGGAAGGAAGGCCTAAGTCTCTTTCTTTTGCTCTGGATTGCCTAAGAGAGTTTGCTTACTCCTCTATTACGAATTAAGCCTGGCTTACTGGCACGAGATGTAACAGAACTAGATAGGAGAAAGAGGCTCAAAGGTCAAAGCAACTAAAACTTCTCCAACTACATCGGCGTAACAAAGAAAAGAGTCTCTCTTTACTTGATAGGTGATAGGCGTACTGCGAGACTCTTCCTCAAAGGAAGGGTTTCAGTTTAAGAATGAATGGATGAAAGGCTAGAAGGGACGAGCGAAAGGCTGATTAGGCTTCCTGGTATTCAAGTTAGCTCGGGACGGGGGGTTCGGGACGAAAGCAGATGCTGAATTAGATCCAGTATCTCTCACAGACGAGAGAAAGGAAGCAGAGAATGAAGAGAGGATGTGACTACTACTAATAGATCCAGAACAGTCGTAAGGTAACGCTAGTTCACTCGTTAGGCCTCAATTAGCAAGCATTAGCCCTCGTAAGGCTCCCATTAGTTCACGTAAGGCCGATAGTGCTTTCTTCTTTTATAAGGTGCGTAGCCTTTGCTGACAGCTTCTTAAGTAAGGAAAGTGATTGACCGTATTAATTCTGTAACATGAGTTCATACCCAGAAAAGTCCTTACTACTTCTACCGGGTTTTTGAACTCCTAAATGAAGAGAAGGTTTCAGAGTGAAAGGAGAAGGTTCGGATTCTCTATCTCTTACTAAGGAAGGAAAGATCCGCTTATAACAGAGACTTCCCCCGAGACCAATGAAAGGAAAGCTTTCCACAGTGCTATAAGGAACAAAGCATCGGTAAGAAGCTTCGTGAACCCCCACCAGGTTCTTTGATTTTTACCACTCCGAGGGTTAGGATCCAAGGTTGATCTAGTGCGCCCGCCTGAAAGCGACTGCGCACATTCTTCTTCTTCCCATTGCTTACCTCCAAAAACCCCTCTTCAAGTTCCTTCTGCTTTTGAATAACTGCAGCTATCTCTTGCTGCACAAGGTAAACTGCACGGTGCGAGTGCTGTTCATGAGTTGTAGAATGAACAGCTTTCTTCCCTTTTTTTTTAAAGGGTACTTCTTTACTCCACTTCTTGACTTCATTGACTGATTTTCTTCCTTAGCGGAAGCACTAAGTAACTTGATTAGTGTGAAAAAAATCAACTGGAAAGAATCGCATTTCCTTTTGACTATAGACGGGGGCCACCGTTTTCAAATGCTATTGCATTGTTTGCCCTGCCTTTTTTTTTAATCTTATTTGTATTCTAAATAGATTCTTTCTTAAACTGGCTCTGTTGGTTGAATCAAATCCAATTCTAATGCTTTAACAAAATCACTTTATTATACACGATCTACTAAAGGGTTATAAAGGCTTTTTATAAAGGGAAAGCCGCTTGATATTGGTTAAAATTCGTGCGATGGCAGTGATCTATAATAGGAAGAATGATTCTGCAGCTGATCCAGCGGTAAAAGATTCTCTCCGAGGGTCCGAGGGGCATTAGTCAATCAATGAAAAGGAAGAAGTAGTTTTGCTTCCCTTCCCGAGTGTTGGTTTGGAGTTTACCCAGTAGCAGGAGTTGAACACAGATTGATCCGCTGAAAGAGATGTTGCCAGTTCCGGCTTGCTCCGCACAGGCTACATCTCGGCCTTTCATTGATATGATTTTCAATGAATTTTGGAATAAAAACCTTCGGTCCGGGGGTACCACGAAATCCGTTTAGATCCATTTCAGTTGCCAATTAAATGGAATATGGGGAACTCTCCGTCTAAGTGGTTAATCCGACGAGTCAATTCTCAATGCGATGCTGCTATCCGTTCGACGATCCTACTTCTGATGTCACCCTCCCAGTGGAATGGAATATCCCAACTATTCTCTATCCAATTCCGGAATGGATCATGAAAGATTTATTTTATTCTTGAGATGCTTTTAAGGAAAAGCCAATTATAGAAGCGGGTGGCAGGGAATGAGAGTACTCCTGTGATAGCAAAGTATAGAGATTATTTAGAGCTAGGGGTAGGCCATCGAATCTATTCCTGCTTGACTTTCTTCTAAGATGCCTTAGATCTCTTTCTCGTTCGAGGTGGGAGTAGGCAGTTCTCTATGAACTGGATGTTGAATTATCAAAAAGATGATAGGAAGGCGATGACTGCTACTAGTCGAGCAAGGGCATCTGATCTCAAGACGAGGCTTTTCAAATTGAAAAGGGGATATGGCAGTGACTATAGCTGGGAACTTCTCCCTCCTCTTAGAGGTGGGTGGGCCAAAACTCATTTCAATGAGACTCCGATCTGCCCGAACTGAGTCCAGTCCTATTAGAGATGGAGGCGAATCAAGCAACTCTTATAGATGGATGAGATAAGAAGGAAGAACCACTGATAGCATTTGCAGCCGCTTCTTTCCAATCGATATACAAAGGGTTGGACGGTACCGTTCTTCTTTCCGTTCCGGCTCATCAACCTGAACACCATTCCCAAGCTCCTTGATTGAGTATTCTAAAACCCGGGTTCACACCACGACAGGGAACAAGCTCTTTGCGCCCCACGTATGGCTTCCACTGTGATGTTCGGTGAATAGTATGCCGAGTTTGCTTCGATTTCACTCGTTGAGGGTTGAGGAATAAAAACCTTTGCAAAACTTGTATCTAGCTGGAACGGGTAACTAAACTATACAATCAAAAGTTAAAAATTCGCCTGAAGCGGATGGAGACCTCTCTTTATCCGCCTTCGGGCTTTGAAAAAAGGCTTCGTACCATGAGGAGACTGGCTAGGAAATCAATCAAGGGGCGCATCGGTAAAGACATAACAGTTAGCTGTTCAGGACAAGTGGCATCAGTTCTTTGCCTTAGGGAAATTAGCCTCTCTCGTCCTCTAAAAGGCCTTATGATCGGAAAAAGGGCCCTAGAAAGTACTCAAGGAAAGATGCTTCTATCGCTCTTTCGTCTTTGCTTGAAAAAACTTCATGAAACTCAAATCGTTGAAGGCCCTTTTTCCATGTTTGCCATAGTTTATCGGTTAGGGTTTTAGGTTATAGGTTAGCTTAATGATTTGAATTCCTAGTGCCATTTATAAATTACCTATTGAAAATTAGATTTTTAATTTAGGATGCTTGACTTTTTATTTTACAATTTTGCTAATTTCCTACTAATTTGGACGCTGCTAGTCTATTGGGAAGCCTTACAAGTCCATATAAATCATTTTTTCTTCAATTTGCGATATTCAAATCAAATTCTTATTTACTTAACTTAGCGATTGATCATTTAGGGTTTATCGAGTTTATCTAATTTCACCATTTTTCTTAAATCATCGACATACATATTCATACTTAGGCAAATCTCACAACATATATCCATGCTTAGGGAAATCTTATAACATATTAAGGTTCAAGATTTTACACTAAAACACTTAATTTAATTGCGTATATGTTATAGATAAAAAAATATTTGTTAGCCAAATTAGCAAAATACTAACAGAATTATTAGTTTGAGCTGAATTGTTAAGGTTATAAAATGTTGGTTAATTAAAAAAATTAGAAGTTTGAATAGTAAATTGAAAAAAATTATAGAAATAGGGTATTTTAAAATCTGTTTTCCGTTTATTTTATTTGAACTATAAACCCTTGCATTCAATTACTTGTTCTATTTTATTTTTTCATCTTGCCTTTGTTTAATTCATACTCAAATTTTAAAACATGTATTAGAATTGGACTTAAATAATTACTGAATAAAATGGAATGTCTTAACGCCTTCTTTGTAATACCAAGCTAAATTGACTAATTTTATTCAACATAGCTTACATATTATCTTATTTATTAAAAATACATATTTTAAACGATAAATTACTCTTTATAATGGTTAGGAATTTAATTTAATTTAATTTTTAAAAATTAAGTCTTTTATTAAAAAACTTTTAAAAGTTGTATAATTGAAGGACTCCTTTATCCTCGAGTGAAAAGAGATCTAAGCAATTCGGGTAACAACCCGGACATGTAAGAAATCCAATAACTCTTAGGCGAAACCAGTAGATAATAACAAAGTTGAGTGGCAATTACGCAAAAGAGCAAGAAAATATCTAACCCTTTCCCTTGGAATGTCAAAAATAAAATGCCGAATACTCTCGAAGGTTCTACTTTCATACACCCACAAAGCCCTCTCTGTCTCCCCCTCTCTCAAAGTCCCAGGAGATATTTTCTCTCTCATTCTTAATAAGCACCCCAGAAAGACGGCCAGAAATTTTCTTCCTCTCAGATATTACCAAAACTAGTGGCTGCCTGCTATAAAGATAGACGACAACAACTACAACTATAACAATCGGCTTATTTTCATATAGATAACTATATATATTTAGAGAGAGCGACAGTTTGTGCTCTCTTCTGAGGTTTTGAGCGGTGCTGGGTGAGTTATAGATGGAGCGGGAAGGAGGATCCAACGCCGGATCTTGCTATTACTCCGTCCTCGGCATTCGCAAGGACGCCTCCTTCTCCGATATCCGCGCTGCCTATCGCAAACTCGCCATGGTAATTCTCTTATTTTAACTTTTCAATCAATTCTTTATTTGTTCGGATCAAAATTTTGAGTTTCCGTTTGCGTTTTTGTTTTAATGGAGAAATGGCATCCGGACAAGTGGACCAAGAACCCTAGCGTTGCCGGAGATGCAGAACGGCGGTTTCAGCAAATCCAAGAAGCTTACTCCGGTATTGTTATTATTGAATTGCCTCCTCAACAACTTTTTTACTCTGTAGTCTTTTTGATTTCCAAAATGTCGTTAGGCCGTGATCCTCTGTTGGAGTCGTTTCTGACTCATGTCCGTTAATTTTTACAGTTCTCTCCGATCAATCTAAGAGGTCAATGTACGATGCAGGTGTCTACGATCCACTAGAAGAAGAAGGCCAAGTTTGTTACAAATAAATATCTTAACTTCCTTTGTTATTAATTATTTTTTCCAAAAGTTGATATTTATCTAGTTTTAGTCTTACGCATTGGTCCAGTTGGTTCCTTTCTCAATTGATTAACCGAGTGTGTGGGTATTATGTTTTTTATAATTATGTGACCTTGGAAATTATGACTTTTCTCAAATCAGGACTTTTGTGACTTTATGCAAGAGATGATTTCCATGATGAACAACGTGAAAGACGAGGTATTTAATTCCATCTTCTTTCTAATTCCCTTTGTACCCCTGAAAATTTGTCCTTTCTTAGTGATGCGGAGGGTGTAATGGTAATATTTTGGGACCCACCTTCGGGGTTCATGTGTTGGTTGGTATCTTCCGTAGGGTGATAGCTTTGAAGATCTTCAGAGGATGTTTATGGAAATGGTTGGCGGAGATGGGCGGGACAGCTTTGACCTCCATGACGATCCAACGGATTCTAAGAGGCCACGTGTCAACTCATCTAAAGGTAGTTCGGTGAGACGTGGCACGTCACGCTGGTGATGTACATGAAATTGTACTGGATCCTATCCCCAAGTTGATATTATTTGTTTCAAGTACTGTTGATGTTGGTTTGGTTCTTCTAATCTGTGGACTAGTAGAGTCTAATTTTCTTACGCAACATGCAAATGGACGGTATTGGTCTTTCTTTTGTTGGTTTAACATGGAAATGGTTTCGAAGTTTAGATCCAATTGTATGGGTGATTGACAATTGTTGATGCTGACTTGGGAGCACATGGGATCTGTAATACGTAGAAGCTGGTATTACGAACGTGTGTAGCAGCATTATGAGATCATAATTGACAGATGTTGATTCTTAAGCAATGTGTTCTATTCTTTCTTTTTTCTTTTTTTTTTCCAACAAATCGAACATTGTCGAGGCTGAAAGCGCAAGATTTAAAATATCATGTATTTTTGCGTCTATATATAATATAAATATATATTACATGCGTGTGTTCCCCGTTTATATATGTAACTGAGTCTAGATGTTTGCAAGTCTCAAGTTTACTCGAAGATAACACATATCACCAATAACATATTCCTTCCCTAGGCATATTCTAAACGTAAGTACCGGATGTCACCAATGTAAAGGATATATCAAATATAGATATCATTCGACATAATAATAAGGTGATTGAGATTGCGAAGTAAAATTTTTGTTTTTTTCAAAGCGACATAATAATAGCCATAGAGATGCATTTAATATCATTAATGGTTAAAGAAGTGAATAAGGAAAAAAATAACAACTGTTACCTTTTCAAAATCTAGTTAAAAGAATATTAAGGTAAATCTTCTAAAAAAATCATTAAAAAGTATATTGATGCCCAATAAAAAATCAAGTATAGTATGTTAAAGGCTAGAATGAATAATTTCAAGAACTTTCTCAAAAAAATTGGAATCATTTACAACTCCTTTACCAGTTAAATTAATATTATAGATAAATATTGGAAAAATCTATTTGAGGCAAAATATTTCTTTGAGAAAGTTGTAAATGATTGCCTTCAAATGTCATTAAATTTTAGAGAATTGATGTTTCTACTTATTGCCTTTTCTGGCTTACACACACCACCATCTTTTATAACTTATATAATAAGAGTGCGTTTGTATAGTTTGACTTTTGAATTATTTTTTAATAAAAATTTTTGATGTGTTGAAATTTGCATTTATTGTTTCAATTTGTTCCTCACACTTTTATTGTCATAAATTACTTGGAAAGTGTGGAGATCTGTATCACCCATTTTGAGTTGCAACAATCATTGCCATACCTAGATTTTTGAAGGCATGAATGAACAAAAAACAAACAATGTGATACTAGCCTTAGATTTTATTTGTTATCGTGGCTTGCACTTTTATCATTCAATTCATTTTTCTTTAATGTTTTTAATGGTTGTCTATGAAATAAAACCTTTTTACATCTTTCTTTTTATCTTTTACTCCCCTTGAGCGATAACATATATTTAATAAGTTATTTTTTATTAAATGGATTGCTTTAGATTCCTTATTAAAATGTATTTTTGTTCCTTGAATCTTCTTTTTCCATAAATTTTTTGAAAATGGTTTGATTATTTTCACTTTTATAAGGTCAGTAATTAATCTTTCCTTCCAAAACATTAGGAACACATTCCTTTTTGTCCAATTGTATTCATTAATTTAGACTTTACTTTCCACTTTCCACACTTTCCATATGATTCATTGCAACATGCATCTAAATTCCTCTCTTTCTTTATCCTTTGCAATCCTTAATAATATCATTACACAAGCATCATTGCTACTCTTTGGGGAGACTTGTACATCATGATTCATATGGTACAATGGAGATCATGTTTAATAAGAAATAAATACAAGATGTGTCAATTCCTATCAAACCTCACCTCACTTAATCTTTCAAGCTTACAGAAATTTTGTTGGATCACCAAGCTTCACTTCCTACCAACCTATCAAGTGAAATATGTGGGACAGTATGCAATTTAGAACCTGATAGGTACATATGAAAAACTCGCAGAATGGCAGATTCTCCAACAGCTCTTGCAAGAAGTGGATGTTTGGACATCTTCGGGATATCCCATGGAAAAAATACATTTGGTCCAGCTATCTATCACTTAGAGGAGCAATTACCTTATGGATTGCATTTAAAGGAAGATTGAGAACTAATGATATATTAAGTAGATATAATTATCTCACCGATTGGTGTTGTCTATGTAAGAATGTTATAGAAACACTAGAACATTTATTCTTTCAATGCTCATACATATATGACATTTGGGGTGAATTAAGTGGAAGATGTTTACTAGACACTAAGATTGGAAGCTTGAAATAAGACCATATCAGTTAATTTAAGTACAAAAACAACATAGCCAAGAAAATCTTATCGATTGTATTGGCTTCAACAGTCACAGCTATATGGGATGAGAGAAACCTCTAAACATTTCAAGATAAAATGACATAAAAAGAACAATTCTTCAAGCTACTACTTTGGCATATCAAGATGTAAATCCGTGTACAGAATTGGGTTACTACATCTCCACAATATCTACACACCTACTAGAATGTCTGAATTACAACACTCTAGGTTGTTGGTTGTGATGTAAACATCTAGTCTCACTATATGACATTGTGGTGATATAATTCACATATGTTGTATCAATTTTGATTTCCTTTTAGGCTTAATATAATCAATTTTTTCAAAAACAAAGAAGTTTATGAGATTATAGCAAGCTTACATGCAACCACTATTCTACTAATAAAGATAATGAAGCTTATAATGAAATTTCTTTCCTAACATAATATCTTCGTATGGAGTTCTATGATGAGTTTTTTTCTTATTTCTATAAGAGTCTGCATTGAAATTGATACTCTTTTGCATATACCATACGATCAAAATAGTTTCAAAACCATAATGATAATGAGTTGCACCTCATATAAAAAAGTAAAATTCAAAATTTAAATTCATTTTTATAAATAGGATTTTAAGTTTCAATCATAAAATTTATACTATCACGAGAAATTTAAAATAAATCAAACTTGAAGAATTTCAACTATGTCAATCAATATAATTTTAAACTAGCCAACTAATCTAGTGTTTTTGTTATGGAACTTTCTTTTACGTTTGCCTTTTTCTTTCAAGTTTCTTATCATTTTTTTTCTATTTTCACTCTTGTAATTACTTTTAGTGATATAAGCTTTGAACAATATGCCCAATTTCTTAGCCTTTACCATCTCTTCTTTAGAAGCTATAGGTAAACTCTAGACCAAGGACATAATGAATTCCTCACAGTTGACTTGTGTTCTTTGCCAAAAAGTTGTCAAAACTATCTCTCACTTGTTCTTTCAATGTGCTTACTCCCAATCCATCTAATCTAGTATTCAACATTTACTTAGCTTATACTGCCCAGTAAGAGAATGGAATCTCATATTGGAATGGGCTAGCAATTATTGGAAGAAACTCACAAATGACTCAATCATCCTCTAAATTGCAGTTAATTGTTATGTGTACACCATTTAGAGAGAAAGAAATGGAAAAATCCATAACAAGCCTCCTATAGACAAACACCTACTAGCAAGCAAAAATCCTACATTGGATTAGGGAAATCATTGTTTCGGACAATCATCACCTGGTTATCTCTTCTACAGCCTAAAGACAATGGAATTTGGACTAGTAACTTTACCAAAAATGTTGCATTATATTCAAGTGATATCCATATCCTAATATAGTACTACAACTTTTAGTTTTAGGTTCCACATTATTATATAGTCAAACGAGCTAGACCTTAAAAGTTTTAGCTATATTTTTTGGTACTTTTTGTACTTTTCCATCACGTGGATTGTAATGACTTACAACTAACCCCTTCTTGGAGATATATTCATTTAACTTCCAAAAAAAGTGAACAATTTCAATGATTGTGTTAAAATAAATGATAATGATAAAGCATGGAATGATGCCATAAAGATGCATTTAATATCATTAATGGTTAAAGAAGTGAAGAAGGAAAAAATAACAACTACTACGTTTTCAAAATCTAGTTAAAAGAATATTAAGGTAGATCGTCTAAAAAAATAATTAAAAAGTATATTGATGTCTAATTAAAGATCAAGTATAATATATTGAAAGCTAGATTGAATAATTTCAAGAACTTTCTCAAAGAAATCAGAATCATTTACAACTCCTTCATTAGTGAACTTAATACTATAGATAAATATTTGAGTTAAAATATGTCTTTGCTTATTGGTATATCATATTATATTTTTTTCTCATGTACATTTTTCATCATTGTAGGTATATAAAATGACTCACAGATTCAAGAAAAAATAGATGTTAGGAGTTTTCATACTTGTATTTATTTTATGAGATACTACTGCATCTTCTTTGTATACACATTCATTAACTTAATCTCCTTGAAACATTATATAAGAGGAATATAGAATTGATGTTGATGAAGTTGTTCAATCAATGAAAAAGGAGATCCAGTTATAAGTTCTCATTCTAAGAAAAAAATTCTTCTAAAAAGAAGAAAGCTAAAAGACATACTCTAGCATTTTAGAAATGTATTGATTACAATTGGTGAACAATAAAAAAATAATTTACTTGAGAAAAAATGATGGCAACATCATCCATTGAAGATAATATATTTGAAGTTTTACCTATTAATCAAGAGGCTAATACAATCATGGAATGTTAGGATTCCTTACATAATTTGGATGTTGAGGGTGTGTAATATGGAAAAAGCAATAAGGACTTTACACAGTTCTCCGCTTTATAAGGAGATTTTTATGAAAATGTCAGATACAAGGAATATGGATTGGATTATGTCTCTTAGTTATATTTTCATGTTATTGCATAGTGGACTCTTATTGGTTAGGCATTTTTATATTATGAACTATTTCATGGTTTGAATATTTAAAGTGTGTGTTTTGTATGAATGTTTGATATGAACCTTTTGATTGAATGTTTATGTTACAAATTAGATAAGATGGGATCAAATAATCCATTTAGAACATATAAGATTTATCAGTTAGAATTGAGATTGTGTTTGATTTTAAGAGATTATTCTGTATTTAGTTACTTTTAAACTACTATAAAATATGTGCCAATATTCTATATAAACTATAAAGTATGAATACAAAATACCTTGCTTCTTTTGTAACATGGTATTAGAGCCATCACTGGTTATTTGAGTTTTCTTTCTAGCTTCCATTTTGCCTAGTGAGTAGATACCTTCTTCACGTTTCAGTTATGTCTAGCAAATAGAACCTTGATATTTTTTTAAGCCACCTACTCTAGGTGCCCATTTTTTCTCACCATTGACATCTCTAGGAG
>JANIMX020000221.1:2439697-2454521 GCA_024582655.2 Erythroxylum kunthianum | reverse complement strand
TGGCTCATCAAATATGTCCTAGTTGGTTTAGGATTGTTTTAGGAAAATTAGTGGCATACCAATTCTTGTCCTAGAGGAATTATGAAAGAATTTTAGTTTTCTTTAATCAATTAGGTTTGGATTTCTAGAAGTCTATTTAGATTTGGATAAGAGTAATTTCCTAATCCACTTAAAAATAGGAATGCAATCAGCCTTGGGACATGTAAGCCAACTCTATAAATAGAGTGCAAGAAGGCTTATTTTAGAGAGAGAAAACAGTGACAGCCAAGAAAAGAGAGAGAGATTAGTTTTAGGGTTTACAAAAGTACTGTAATCTTTATTATTAATCAAAGGAACGGTGATTTCTCTACCTAGAGAAATCACAACTGGATGTAGGCAAAAGTTCTGCCGAACCAGTATAATTCTTGTGTTTCTAAATTCTCTAATCTTTGCTAGTGTAGTCTATTTTCGTTAGTTACATCGAAGAGCAAGGTCTAGTGTGCGGATTTAATTCTACAATATCTTTATTGTTATTGTCCAATTGTCTTATTCTTTATAGTCTGATTGTAAGATATGGATTTTTTTATCTACCTCTTATATTCCCTAATGTAGATTGGTACAAGTTCTTTTGGGGCATCAGCCCATTATACTCATCGATTTTCCTCAAAGTCCCATGGCCGAATTGGCGGGAGATTCGGAAGGTACTTGTTGGATGTTATGTCATTAATCCACGGAGGCAATAAATATCACTAGTATCTCAATCATATTTATCATTTTTACTAATATATTTTGTTTCACCTAGAAGTAAGGTCAGAGGCCATGTACACTTAGGTTAAAGCATACTTTTTATATGCAACAAGTGAAGAAGTCATGCTTTAATGAACTGAAATATTAGTAAATTTGCTGAGCAAGTACAACGACAATCAAATAAATCTTGCATATTATGCTTCATCAAGTAACATAAAGATGCTAAGAGATATCAATGCCTTCTCATTTCGTATACATTTGTGGGGCTTAATGTTGGAGGATTAACTATATGCTAAATGAGGATGCCATGGAAGTTGTAAATTCCATACATTTGAGTTGGAAACTTCTTAAAAAATGACGGGTAGAGATAGACATTGGTGCTAAGCAAGTTATAATTGCTATATGAATTATACTTGATATGAGTAGCTTCAGGTGAGGAGCTTAAAGGTCTAGCATCTGTTAAGTTGTTCCAAGCAATTCTAGAGATAAAGTGGTTACCCAAATGAGCCATTAGCTTCTCTGCTTACATAGAATAAAGTTTTTTCATCTAGTGATCACTATTATCACAGTTCTGCACTGGAGATTGAAATTGGTGGTGGGAGGAAAGTCTCTGATTTCAGCACTGTTCGGATGCTGTATATTGTGGGAATTCAGGTATCATGTACATATATAGACAAATTTTGATTCTATATGAATGTATTTTGTTCTCAAGTAAAATTTCAATTTCTGACGAACTAGTTTGACGCACAGAAGTAGCTGTTTGCATTAAACTAAACTTTACATTCTTCTTCTTCTTTGCAGGGTACTTTTTGGAGATTTGAATTACATCGTGGGGGGCAAAAGTTGATTATCCCTGTAAGAAAAGCTTTCATGTCCCTTATTTTTTATGATAGGTGATAACTGCTTGGCATTTAAATATATGTCACATGCTTGGGTGGTGTGGGACTCTTAATAGGAATTTACTCATTCTTAGAACAAATTATTGAATATTTGAAATTTGCAGAGAGAGAGACCTTTTTTTTTGTATGCTATTGAGCTTCTTTGAAATTATGGGTTTGATTTGTTATTTTGAAGGGAAATTTTAAGGTGAGTTTTATATTCAGAATCTGTTTTAAAATACAGTATGCTTTCAACTTGAATATTTGAAATAGCTTGAGGATTTACTGCAGTAATTTGCTTCTATTTGCCTGATGGCACTTCATATTTCTGTGCATATTTAAACCTACAAAAGTTTTACCAAATAAACTTAGTTATATGAAACATGATGTATTGGCATGAGATTGCTATCCTATCACAATAAAAGGGGATTGTGTTCTCATTGTAGTGATCATGGTTGAGAAATATTGGCTTCTAAGAACCTAAAAGTAGTTTCCTTTCGCATTTAATGTGGTTTATCTCTGTCTTTCTTTGTTCATTGCTTACGGAAGTGTTTTCTGCAGATATTACTTTCTAGCCGTTGGAATCCATTGTTTGCTACTGGAGCATTCGTGATTCCAACATCTCTTTACTTTTTCCTGAAGGTCAGCCTAAATATCAGACTTATTTTACAACCAGTTGCACAATATCTTTTTTTGTGTTATTATTCTTTAAATTTATTTCTAAATGTTATAACTTCTCTAAAATACGAATGTGTACTCAATTTTCTTATTATAAGCAGTCTTTTCTCATAATTAATCATGCGTTTATGTTGCCTTATAAATTGATTATTCTCATTATACATCTCCTGAATGCATGGTCGGCGGATTAGATTATCTGATTTCTATCATTTTAATATTGTAGAAATTCATTATGAAGCCTTATTACCTCATAAGGGATAAACAGAAGGCCTTGAAAAATAAGCAGAAGACTTATGCACAGGTATAAATCACCATTTGCTTGACTTGAGCAACTTCTGTTTATACCTCTTCTTGCATAATAGTTGATTCAGACACAAGAAGGTGAATACTTTCTTCTTCTTTCTTATTTTTATCTCATGGTGTTGGACCATATCCAATACTGATTCCATAAAGAGAATGATCATTGTTTTTGTTAACTATCTTCTATCTAGTTGCCTAATACTTGAAAAATGATGGCGGAAAAAACTTGCATATGTTATGCAAAAAAATCCTGAAATTAGTGATAAATGTCACTTATGGCCTAAGCTTTAATTCATTCTATTTATTAGCAAAATTGGCGCAAGTTAATGAATTGTGGTACGTGGTGGAACTTGTATCCATATATTGGGTTAAAACTCTGTATGATTAGCAAAGTTTAAATTATCTATTTACTTTATGCAAATTTAAGTATGTTTGAGAATTTAGAAATGCTATGAATTGTGCTATAATGACTAGATGATCGGGAATGCTACGAATTATACTATATTAACTTGATAATCAGTATAGTTTCGAGTTCTTAACTGCTAAATTGATAGATATGGTATGGTTTGGTCAACTGAGATAGTATTAATTTGTATAGGAGTTAGTCATGCTACAAAAAGAGAATTTCAAGTATTTGTATTTAAGTGATACAAATTAAACTTAGACCATAAGTAAATATCTGCAAAGTTCAGGATTATTTTTAATATAGCATAAAAAAGTTCCATATTTTGATCATGACTTGAAGCATCATAGTGAAGAATTATGTGCAGTGTTATTAGTAACTGTGAGATTATGTTTATTAACTTGCACTTCTTTACAAACAAATGGAATTAAATACTGATCTCGAGTAGTGAGAATAAATGAAAATTATCTGCTTACAATCTCTATGCTATCATGCTTTCTATTGATGTCAGAATGATAAGAGATTCAGAAAACATACAGCTGGTCTTCATTCATTCTGTATCATATTTCATAAATATTTAAGAAAGCAGACATGGAATCCTACTGTGTAAAAATATCAGAGTTATCTTCTCATTACTTTTCTTTGCTTCTTTCACCTATTAGTTGTGGAAAAAAAAAGTAAAAAGGTATTATACAGGTAATTTTTACATCTCTACTATTTCTTCTTAGTTCTAGTCTTATCTATATCCATAATTTAGTCGTATCTCGGTGCTTTAATTTATTACAGTCACATTGTGGTAGGGTTTTCTGGGTATGAAATAAATTTCGTGAAAGAACTTGGGCCAATGTGTATAAGAATTGCTAAATTTCCAATATAACTTGGGTATTCTCACTCTCTGCACATGCTGGGCTTAGGTATCTGATATTTTTGTCAATCTAGCTATAATTTGGCTGAACCAGAAGGTGCCTTTTGTAGTTACTTGGTGTTGGGAAATATCCAGCTGGATATCTCCTAGATATTGCTAACTCCTAAAAGTTAGCAATTCAGATCAGATAGGATATTATGAGATAATGTATAGATCTAGGAGATAATGTACAGATATTATTTCCTTTTATAGCTCTCTATATTTCTATATATACTTGTACCTATGTATTCAGCAGATATGGAACAATCAATAAAACACAACTGTTCAGAAATTCTACAAATTCAAATTCTATTATGTTTAACACATTAATATTATAAAAAGTTTGTTGTAATTAATCCTTTATATTATTTAAGGTTTTTTAAATAGTGTCGGTTAATGTCTTTACATCTAATAGGTTGGTTGTAATTTTATGTATGACATTATAATAAAGATATTTTTTATATTTATATATTTTGTTAATTACATTTAATGTTTTAATACTAAAGGTAATATCATTGTAATAAATTTTTTTGAATAAAGAAATGGGTATTTATTAGAAAGAAATGATAAAAGTGAAGTTTACAACACATACATGGGTAGATATTTACCCCTTACCAGTGAAAAAAGCATATCAAAAAACTTTTTTCCATTGCATACATTAAAAGAATTGACTAAAACCTCAAGTTGTAGTCCATTTCATAAAGGGAGATGATATCAGTGATAGCATATAAGATGTCACGTGCTATGTCCCCCTTTGTTTTAGAAATGCTAGAGAATCTACTCTGGTTCCTATCCTTTCAAATGTGTTGCACACAACATCTTAACACAATGATGAAAAACCTTCTATCAAAACCAGGACATGCATTTGAAGACAGCCAGTGGATGATGGAGTGGAAATCACTTTCCTGGATGTACCATCCGCATATTTGTTTCAAGTAACTCCAAATATCATTTGTGAACTAGCAAGAGAAGAAAAGATAGTCCCTGGTTTCGTCTCGAGTGTCACAAACGCAACAATATTTATCTACCCTCAAGAAGCTGAGTTTGTCAGTGGTGTTTAGTCTATTTATGCATACTAACCATAGGAGGAAGGAGACCATAGGAGGGAGATACTTACTATAAACAAGGGAGCCCCAAGGAGTTGAGGGAAGTTTAGTACGTAAGCGGTCATAAACCATCTTGGTCTTACTGTTGGACAGGTTGGTTCTTCCACATAAAAACATCATAGGCTTGTTCATCAAGAAGGTAATGAGATTGCAGATGAGAAATGTGGATAGGAAAATGTCATGAATTACCTCTTAGGAAAATGCCATGATAAAGCTCCCTGGTTGTCACTGATGATCCCAATGATTGCTTCCTTCAGATGGTTAGCTAAAATTTTTGCAATGATCTTATACAAGAAATTTGTGCAAGAGATAGGCCTATAGTCATTGAAGGTAGATGGGTTGGAGGTTTTGGGAATCATACATAAGAAGGTTTTGTGGATTACTGTGCAATTGAAATTATAATGAGATCATAGTTATGAGATTCAATTTGTATTTATTTATTATTACTAGTTGTAATTTCGCCAAGATAGGATATTGATGAAATAATAAATCTAGAACACAATATGTTTATTTTTTATGAAGAAAGTAATTGATTTCATAAATTAAAGTATGAAGATACTTAAACAAACATCTTGGTGCTTATTAGAGAATAAGTTCATTGAACTGACCCGATTATAAAGATCCCAAAAGGAATATTACTTATGTGTCTTTGGATTTTCTTATTATGATGGTTGTAAAATTGATCCTTAGACTTAAGACTATCAATGTATCTTATGTGAAATTAATATATTTTGATGCTACTTATAACCTATTCTATTTAGGGTAGCTCAGTTAGTAGTACTTGGATATAATATGAACTATATAGAGATAATTGAATAAGTTAATAAATAATTTGTCACTCTAAAGTAATTAAAGAGAACATTATACTATTCTTGATTGGTAATGACTTAAGAAATTCTTTGGCCAAAATGACTTGATATTTAAAAACGTATTTTTAAATATCAATTATAATTCAATTACTAATTAGTAAGAACGAATATGATTGGATTTAAAAAGAGTATACTGGTGCACGAGACATTTTAACTAACCAACGCACAAATTTAAACCCTATGAATATGCAATTATAGTATGAGCAAGTAAGGATCGTTCTATTCTGAGGATTAGGAGGGATGACAATCAACACAAATTAAATATATTAAACTAAAAATTATGTTAAGGAAAGCAATGATTAGGGGATTTAGATGATTTAAACTAAGGTACTAATGAAAGCAATAAACAACTAAATTGAGAATGAAATATGGATTAAGGGATAGCTAGGGGATTCTTCTCTACATATGAAACATATGCATACAAATCAATCTCTAGTTATTCTTCCATTAATTATGAATGACAATGCCCCAAATTAACCGTGAACAACACTAATTAACTATCAGATTTTCCTAAATTTATTGAATTGAACTCAGCGCCTCAATCAAATTATTATCATCAAGTTTCCTATATGAACAACATGAGAGAGATAAATATAAAATATCACTATGTTCAATGAAAATCATAAGCATTAATGAAGCATTCATAACTATGAACAACATTATACTCTTTCCAAGGATTTACTTAATGCAATCATGACTAGTGACTTCCACTACTTGTGAATATAAGTTCGTAACGATTAAGTGAAATTCTCTTTTATTCTAGCATCAAATTCTAGCATATAAACTAAGTATGCATCCTTAGTGAACATACAAGAATAAGTTCTCAATAAATTAGATAAGAAAATCACATTCATACTTTACGAAATTATAACCGAAAGTAATCAATTAATATATAACATAAGTTCATGGCTTTGAATTTACCCCTAACTAAAAAGAAGTTTAGCTACACATATTCATAATAATAATGGAAAAACAAGCTGAAAAATACTAAACATTTCAATCAATTAAATAAGAAGGATGCTGGAAAACCCCCTTAATGGCCCATGCACGTTGCATCTCCCATTTGGTTGGAGTAGCTAACATTGGTTCTCTTCTCTTTAGCCTGTCAATGTTCACTCAATTTATTTAGAATTAAGCTATAGTAACTTTGCATGGCACTGTTCACGTTCTTCATTCTCCAGCAGCTTGCTCTCCTCCTCTATGGCTCTCCAATGAACTCTCCAATATGATATTAATGTGTAGTCTAATGTGTAGCTCTCTATCTTTCAATGTGTAGCCTCTCTTCTCTATTAAAAACGTGGCTCTTTTGTCTCTCCTCTTGTTGTCTAAAACTTCTTCTCTTATTTAACAGATTGCTCCCTTTTTATCTCCTCCTCTAGCTGCTTCTTTCTTCCTCCACATGTTTCTCCCTCCATTTTTACCGCAAGTGTCTGTAGCTAGCACTAGCAAGTGTGGGTCGATCCCATGATGATTATAAGTATTAGTAATGACCTTTTTCCTATTATCTAACCGTCGAATCAGGTTGTGGATTTAATTAAAAATTAAAATAAACAAATAAACTATGATTGTCACAATAATGAACTCAGGCAAATGAAAATACTAAGAAAAGTCAATATCAAATAATAGTGCTTAGGAGATGAATCCCCCTAAAAATCCTTAATCATGTAATCAAATTATTGATTATTGGACCATGAAAATTTCTATCATATGTTAATATATTTCTCAAGACTATTAACAACTAACCCTTGATTGATTAACTGAAATGTTTTTCTGGTTAAAACCCTTAAGATTGCATTAAATTTTCATTTTATGTCATGATTTCATCCAAATTCTTCTCCTTTTGGTCCATGAGGGCAATTATTACCTACAAATACACTTGAAATGAATTAAGTACCAAAATACTATAAAATCCTACATAACAAGAAAAACACGTTAAATATGGGTATATAAATATAGTCAAATAATCATTTATCAATAAACATGATACTTAGTCGATTAGACTGTTCCCATTTCTCATAAAGGGCATTAGCATTTACAGAACTATTATTAGTAACTTTAGGTAGTTCCTCTTTCCTTATAGTTCTCCCCCGTTCAACTAAAAACGTCATAATTGATATCAATAATTTAAATTATTGCATTATAAACATACATTCTTAACAAACAAAATTTGAGGCTAACTATTTCAAACATATGTATACCAATGCGAAACATATCTACAAAACATAAATCTAATGATATAAAAAAATTTATTGTGGGCTAAATTTTTAATTTAACAAGATTCATACAAACTTTATGTTAAAACTATTAAAATAATTATTTATTCCCAATTCCTGTGGGTAAATTAGGAGAGTTTTAATTTTTTATCCTAGCCAATTATTTTAATATAACAAAAATTCACGTGGGATAAAATTTATTATACAAAAACAATCAATTATAATTAAATGTCTCAATACCTTATGTGATTAAATACAAAAACATATAATTTTATATAATTAGGGTGAATACAATAACATTAATCACTAAGCCATTTTCTCCAAATTTTATTCATAGTACATATGTAAAAAAAGAAAATACAGACACAATAATTATTTGAATAGGAAAATACATAGCAAGATTCATATATAAATTATGAATGTAGCATATAAAATCATAAAGTATTTTAATTATAAATTTAGACTTCAAATGTTTTGTGGGCATAATATACCAAGCCTTTTGAAACGCATAGCTTACACAAAAATGTTACTTAGTTCAGTTGGTAGACGTTCATCATGCATCGTGGATGGTACGGGTTTAAGCCTCCCCAGCTGTGCTTAGTGATTCTTTTTAATGGAAATGAAGTCAATTGACAGAGGAGTGGGCTTTAAATGAAGCTGAAATGACATGTCATTTAGGCATAATATCCAACACGACGTGTCGTTTTTGTCTTCTTTAACCTTTAGCAAAATCGTACAATCTTTTACGTGGATTATTTAGAAACAATTTCTTTATTAATTAAGGGTAAGGTTGCGTACTACTGAGCCTTCCCAAATCCTGCGTTACAGCGAAATTCTCTTACTGAATATTATTGATTGATTGAGAATCGTACAACCTTATTTTTGACCCATCGAATGCCAAACGAAACCGATTTTGATGTTCTACTACCATATGTTAGTTGCCGAATAACTTGTTAAACACAGCCATAAAATTTTGTTAAACTTTATGGGGAAAAATCAAATATTTTAGGAACTTTACCTCCGACGGTTGCTAACACTGCAAAGTTGTGTTTTCTTTTTTCACACACTAAGCTCTTCCAAACTCTCTAAACTCACTTTGATGGTTTATGTGTATGAGCAGACAAGGACGAGGACCTTATATAAAAGATCCAATATAGCAAGTGAACTGGAATGAAGGGTTTAGCAAGCAAGTGGCTTCAGGGTTTAAGGACATAGATAGACCCGATTACTTAATAATTGGACTAAGACCACAGCCCTGCATTCTAATGTCTAGGCCCACCAACATGGGCAAGAACTAAGAACATGTCCGACGTTTAACCTTGGCGATATGGCACATCCATGGCCTGTTTGTTGTTACTCAAACCCACCCTCTCCCCAACTCCGAAACCCCTCTCGAGAATTCCCAGAAAGCTCTTGGCGTTCTCTCTTTATTGTTCTTACAGCAGTTCCATGTCGTCCCAACATGAGCCCTCAGATGTTACTTCCCAAAGCACACCTCTAGAACTACAAAAGTATCCCACACCACTCTCCCCTCCCCTCCCTCCAATCTCGAAGGATATAGAGTTAGCCAGAGCTATGGTAGCCTCATCAAGATCAAGCCTTTTCGCTTTCTCAATGACTGATATTCTCTACGAAGATCAGTGGCTCATTGCGGTCAATAAACCTCAGGGAATTTACTGTGAGACTGTATTGGAAAAGGTCCTTACTGCATGTGTTGATTCTTCAAAGTCAATTGGACTCGACGATAGTATGCTCCTCTTTTATATCTTTCTAATTGATAGGATTTTCTTGTCTTCCCATGGTTCTTGTTGAACGTTAGAAGTTTCTGATTTGATACTGAAATCTATGCCAGAATTGCCGGCTTCTTGTTTGAGCAATGACTGGATATATTTCTCATCCAATACTATTAAAACCTTTTCCGTGGAGTATATATATGGGAATGTCCCATATGTTTTCTCAAGTGATCTCAATCGTTATATATATATATATGTGTGTGTGTGTGTGTGTGTGTGTGTGTATACATATATAACGATTGAACTTGAGCAAACATATGGGGCATTCCCAACTTGTAATTAGCTATTGGGTACATTCCATATTGTAGCTAAGTAACAGCTGCTGAATTGAATTTGGTATGTGACTGCTGGATTGAGTTTGGAATGTGACTGTTGATAAGCTGCATATGTAGTTGTCTTCATCTCAGTATCTCATTAGTGGCATGAGATTACCTATTAGGATAGGCAGTGAATCGTTTGCTTTTGTCCCAGGAGAGGGGGTTCAGCTAACGCCTTTTCTTAATGTGAGAAACAGTTGGTTTCTGTTGGGAGCTCTGCAAACAAAACTCCCACAAGCTCATAAATTGAAAGAGTTGCAAAGCAGTTTAGGTTAGGGTTCTGCATGGTTTCACTAACAACCAATTTTTTTCAATATATATATGTTCCAAATCCTTAGACTCTGGAGCTTGAATGGCCGTAGTCTGATGCTATAAGCAATAAACTCTTCTGCTTTTGATGCAGATATCAAAGACATAAAGTATTTTGGTGTATCACAACAGGATAAGTTTTTTTTATTGAGCCTTGAAGTGACCTTCAATTTGAAAGTGACTAATTTGGGTAAAGTTTCAATTTCAGGTCTTAAAGTCAGCCTGCCAGAGCTTCATCTTGCTAATCGACTTGATCGTGATACAAGTGGTGTAATGTTAATTACTAAGTCACACAAAGTAGCTTCTAAGCTTGTAAAGGCATTTACCAATCACAAGGTTAGGAAAACATACATTGCTCAGTGCGTTGGTTCAGCACCAAAATGGGAAAACATTACTGTTAAATCAGGTCATGGTCGATCGAAATTTGGAGTTTGGCGTGTATATGCTGCATCAGATGTAGGCCGGACACTACCAGGTGGGTCTTTAGTCAGGGACATGGAAACTTCTTTTGAATTGTTATCAGTCAATGGACAAGGGAAATTGGAAGAGCTATCCGAATGTAAGAAAGGTGAAACCGTTGTAGTAGTTGAAGAAAGACCTGAAATTGACGCAGAAGCAAAAGTGGATGAGATTTTGGTCCGAGCATTTCCTCGTAGTGGAAGAACACATCAAATCCGCTTGCATTGTCAGTATCTTGGAATTCCTATAAGAGGGGATGTAAAGTATGATGGTGTGTATGAGTGGAAAGGGAAAATATATGACAGACATGAACTTCATGCCGAGACTTTATCTTTTGAACATCCTATTACTGGTAGTCCTCTTGTTTTTCATGCACCTTTGCCTGGATGGGCCTCCCCGCAATTGCTGTCGTAATAATTGTGGTCCTATGTTCTGGCTTTGAAAGATCTATCAACTGCCTCTCGAAGCTCTAATGTACACATTTTAAAACTTTTTGACAGGAGGATGAGTTTCTTTAGCATATATTTAATAGATGAAATGCAATTCTGGCATCTCCTTGGGTACTAGTACTTGGAACCATGAAGGCACCACAATATTCATTGGTTCACCACCAATTTGTTTGAATAGTTTGATGGAATCCGTAACTGTAGCAAATGGGGTCATCGAGCATTCTCTGTTGCCAATGAGGAATGCATGATTATTGGAAGTAAATTATTTGTTCAACGTTTTACAACTGAAAGAGACAGTTTTCAGATTGGATTTTTCACTAGTTCTGTAATAACTAAGTTTATTTAAGCTGTGCTACTTGCCAGCTCCATGTAGAGTCTTGGAAATCAAAGCATATCTTAGTTTTGTTGAATTATATGAAGTAGTTAAACTATCTAATCAGAATATAATATTAAAATGTTGAGCTTGAGTAGAGGGTAGGCCATTTGAATACCTGATCCAAACGTGTAAATGAGAAAGAAAACGGTGGCAACCTCATCTTGTGTACAGCTTTTGAGATGGGGACTGATCATTTTTTTATTCATCCATGCTCATCTTGCAATCCCTTTTCTTTTGCCTTAATCTTCATTTTTTCTTTTTTCAAGTTTCAGTTGAAGCACATAGATAGGAACGAAAAATTTCGCAATCAAAAGTACGGACTTGGATCTTAATATCCTATTTCTTCCGTAAACTTGAGCCAAGTCTTAATAGAATATGCAAACTGATTATCTTTGGAGACAAGTTACCACCATTACTTTGAATTGTTCCTGTAAAGCTCACCTTCTAGACTTCCACTTTCACTTAAAATATCTTGACGGGAAGTGAGACCAAAGACCCTCTAAAAACATGTATTTTCATTATATTAAGCTTCATTTGAAACTTGCATCGCACGTAACCATGAGAACTGAATCCATGGTGCTATAAAAATACCCATGGTTACGTCTATTCATTAAGCAAGCGTTGAATTGTTTCCCTATCCTTATCCAGCCTTAGTCTTTTCGTCCTACCAACCATACCTACAAAATGACAAAGTGGTGATTAAGGAGCCTGATGTACAAAAACTGCATAGGATAAAGACAGTGATAAAGCTCATACCTGACAATCAAACCAACTGGTTAACGGTTAAGAAATATCATATCTGCCCCGCCAGTCAATCAAACCAACCAGCTTTTAAGATTCCATAACGCGCTGCAATGAAAAGCAGAGCAGCTCTGGCCTTGCCATATTTGCTGTAGTACTCCTCAAGAAACCAATTGAGTTGGTGTGGCTTTGTTTGAAATGGTTGTGTTGAGTGAGGGTGTTACGCAGGTTCTTATTCCCGTGGCTGCTTTGGTTGGAATTGGATTTGCTTTGCTTCAGTGGTATTTGGTGTCAAAGGTGAGAGTCTCTGGTGAGTCTGGTGGTGGTTATAATGATAGGTTAATTGAAGAAGAAGAAGATGGCGTTAACAATCTTGAGGTTACTATCAAGTGTGCTGAAATCCAGAAAGCTATTGCAGTCGGTGAGCTCTCTCTCCGCTTGTCTATTCCTCTCTTCCTGTATAAACATATATGTTGTACATACATGTCTGGCCGAAAAACAAAACTATTAGATTATGCAGCAAACATGTTCCTGTTTTATGTATTTTGTGTTCGAAATTTTGATGATTTCTCCGTTTATGTCACCTGTGGACAGTGGGATGTCTACTTTTTTTTTTTTTTTAAATAGCAGAGAGTGGTACTTGGTTTGGTTGTGAATTGTCTCACCATCAGTTCATTTCTTTTCAATGCTATGGCCAAAGTATTCTTTCAATCCTATGGCAATTGTCTTACCATCAGTTCTTCTCTTCTTTACTGCTTTTATGACGATTAGCAAGACCTCTGCTATCTGGTCTTATTCAGCCTATGTCATGTCCACAGGAGCAACCTCCTTTCTATTTACGGAGTACAAATACCTTGGTATCTTCACGGGAGTTTTTGCAGCCGTTATGTTCCTCTTTCTTGGTTCTGTTAATGGCTTCAGCACCGAAAGTGAACCTTGCACATATAACAAAGGGAACATTTGCAAACCTGCTCTGGCCAATGCCATCTTTAGCACTATTGCTTTCTTGCTTGGTGCTTTTACTTCTGTCCTTTCAGGTTTTCTAGGCATGAAGATTGCAACTTATGCTAATGCTAGAACAACTTTGGAAGCAAGGAAAAGTGTCGGAAAGGCTTTTATCATAGCTTTTCGCTCTGGAGCAGTCATGGGTTTCCTCCTGGCTGCCAATGGCCTCTTCGTGCTCTTTGTCTCTATCCACTTCTTTAAACTCTACTATGGAGATGACTGGGAAGGACTCTATGAATCCATTACTGGTTATGGTCTTGGGGGTTCATCGATGGCTCTCTTTGGCAGAGTTGGAGGAGGTATATACACGAAAGCAGCTGATGTTGGTGCTGACCTTGTTGGTAAAGTTGAGCGAAATATTCCCGAGGATGATCCCAGGAACCCAGCTGTAATATCTAATACTCTATAAACTGACTATTCTCTGCGTAGATCCAATTTCATTGACCAAGCTTTCGTACTTTGTGATCATTTTTGAAATATATAAGAACGCAATTTCCACTGCATATCCGTTGTGGTTCTTATGCAGGTTATTGCAGACAATGTGGGTGACAATGTAGGAGACATTGCTGGGATGGGTTCTGACCTTTTTGGTTCTTATGCCGAATCATCATGTGCTGCACTCTTTGTGGCATCAATATCATCCTTTGGTGTCAGCCATGACTACACAGCCATGTCATATCCATTGATCATAAGTTCCATTGGCATTGTGGTTTGTTTAATAACTACACTTTTGGCAACTGATATGTTTGAGGTTAAGGATGTTACTGAAATTGAACCATCTTTGAAGAGACAACTTCTTGTCTCAACCATTCTCATGACTGTTGGGATAGCCATGGTCAGCTTCTTTGCCTTACCATCCGAGTTCACTCTCTTTAACTTTGGGACTGACAAGGTTGTAAAGAACTGGTAGGTTATAATCCACTATTCTGAAATACTTTCCAGTTAGGATTTTGTCATGATCATTGAAACTTATGTTGCTGCAGGCACGTTTTCTTCTGCGTTGCAATTGGCTTGTGGGCTGGACTGGTTATTGGATATACAACAGAGTACTACACTAGCAATGCTTACAGGTAAATAAATATCTTGTGTAAGGGATAATGTACGCATATAGCATTTCTATAACGCTAGCATACTAGTCCACAATCTGTGGAGTTCAAATGTAAGATGTTCACAAGGAGAAAGTTTCTGACAATAATATACTATTCAAATCTGCAGTCCAGTGCAGGATGTAGCAGACTCTTGTAGGACTGGTGCTGCAACAAATGTTATTTTTGGGTTGGCTCTGGGATACAAATCGG
>JANIMX020000221.1:1326830-1341576 GCA_024582655.2 Erythroxylum kunthianum | reverse complement strand
GGTTAGCCGAGTCTTCGTAGATGGAGGGGCAATGTTGAATGTAATGCCTGCCAGCACTCTGCGAAAGTTGGGAAAGACAAAAGATGATCTGGTGCCGTGGTCAGTTTGACAACTGAGAGCTAGTGAGATCCGTGCGACTATTTCTAAGTCAGTGGGCTAGTTGTCACATATGGGTAGCTTACCATGTACTCCTATTGTCTAGAGAGGCTCATAACAATGCTTGTGAATTATGTTTGTGTGTAAAGAGTTTATATGTGTAGTTAGAAAGATCTAGAGCAATCTTGTATCTGCATAGTGGATATGGCTTTGTAATTTCTAAATGATCATCGAGTCTCATGTGTTATTGTGATGTCTACTGCATAGATTGTGTGATTTTACTGCCTTGTCTTGTGTGATGAGATTGCTGTTGAGCGGACCTGAGGTCTTGCGTTGGAGTTGGATTGTGTAGGGTTTGCTAAGAGAAGTGTTTGCAGGTTGCTTTTCTGTTTTTGGCTAGTCCGAAAACAGACATTGTGCTATCAAATTTTTCATAAAAATGTAACTGGAATGCTTGTGTTGTGATATTGATGAGCCTTGTACATCCGGATTCAGGGTAGCGTACATATCCTGAGTTCGGGTATACGACGATTGTCACGGGTCTGGGTGGTCGTGACACTCATAATCAGGACAGAAAATTCAGGACAGACTTGTACCTCTAATTAAGCATAGCTACTGCCTTATTTAGATCATAAACTCTTCATATCAATTGTTCCCCTATGTCTTAACTTTCAAAATCCACAAAGATATTGCCAATTGGCTCAGTAATTTGGGAGATATTACCAAATTACCACTCACTGCTCTCAACAGAGACAAAAATATTAGGGCAGAATTGCTCACCAAATTCAACCTAGCTATTGACATTTTTAGACCCTAAGTCCTTCTTAACAATTCTTCCTCTTTGTCATAGCTTTCGAATGACACTAAAATTATGCTAATCAGATCAGTATTCTGAGAGATATGCTCAAAACACCACAGACTGTTCGAAAATCCGGGCATGGAAAATAGATTGGGTATGGAAAATCCGGGCATGGACATTTTTAGACCCTAAGTCCTTCTTGACACGATCGTGACAAAGAGCTTTAACTCGAAAGAGTACACGATCATGTAATGTAACACGATCGTCACAGAGAGTTACCAATTCATGCAGTATACGATCATGTATATTCACACGATCGTGACAGTGGGGTTAACCTCATGACAGAAAGCTGACAGACACATAAGACACACCTCTAGTCCAAATTTTAGCCACTTAGAAGATAAATAAGAATGAGTGTTCTTCATAGCTTTTGAAGCTCTATATGTCTAGTTTCATATGCCTCAAAGATAATCTTATTTGGATGTCTACAACTCAATTTATCACCAAAAGACCATACATAGGTCGGAAAAAACCCGCAATCTAAGCTACTTTCATACACAATCAGGATAGAAATTCAAGACTCTCTTCCAGTTAGAAATTGAACTACTTAGAGGCAAAATCATAAGAAGTATTCTGCATAAAATTTGAAGCTCTACTTATATAATTTCAAACCCCTGAAATATTTTCCTAATTGGATGTCTAAAACTATAGATATCACCAAAACCCTACATCATGTTCAGACAGTATCCTTCAATCACAACAGAATTCAAAACTGACTTCAAACTAGGATTATCAACTCTTAAAGACAAAACCATACTTTGTTCCCTTCATAAAACTTGTAGACACACTTGTCTAGTTTCTAAAACATAAAATATCATCCTATTAGGAGCTCTACAGAAAAAATTATCAGCCTAACAACACAGGATGTTTTGAAGAACTGGGCAGAAACAACACACAAAATGAAGCTCAAATTTAACATCTTTTTAGGCCAAATCAGAACAAACACTCTTCACAACAATTCAAGCACTACGTGTCTAGTTTCAATTGGTTTTAACCTAAACTCATTTGGACAAACACAGACCAAGTTATGGCCACTTAACCAGGTACTGTTCGGAGACCACTAAGCAAAACAGAACATTACACAAATTCCATACAACTTTCCATACTAGTTTTCATACCTTATCTTCCAAGATTTTCCTTCACTTGAATGACTTCCTTACTCTTATTTTTATTCTTTCTCTACAAGACCAAAACTCCCACATTTTTAACACATCAGTGAAATAAATTTTAACATGATAGAAGAGGGAAATGGAACCAAGCACAACCAACTCAACACAAAACACTTACCTTTTCTCCAACTCTTCTTTCTCCTTCTTCAATCTCCACCAACGATTTTCTCCTTCTTCTTGACTTTGGGAACTTATACGAAAATGTAGAAGTAAGAAAGAAAAAGATGACTTCTTACAACCCACACTATTCCACCTACTCCCACTCACCTCTCATGCCACTTGTCTTAATTTCATTGGCTAGCATAAAGTTATCTTGTATAGGTACATGTATTGATGTATATAGTATAAGGAGGGTATGTACATGTACATGGGCCTCTTCTTAGTGCCTTATGTTAAGCCCATTATCCAATTGCTCAAGACATTTGTCTTCTCTTTATTAATTTCCAATAAGTCAATAAAATAAGTAAAAATTTGGAATTGGTATTAAATGGTGTGTATACATGTACAAATACAAATGTAGATATTTGTCTTCTCTTTATTAATTTCCAATAAGTCAATAATATCTACATTTGTATTTGTACATGTATACACACCATTTAATACCAATTCCAAATTTTTACTTATTCCAATTTTAATCACTTATGCATACATGTAAGCATTTTCAATTATTTCTACTAGGGTCAAATTTGAGGTATTACATTGTAACCTAGGACATTCCAAATGAAACTATATATAGGAAATTCTTTATAATTCTCTTAGCATCCGTTATTAACTTTTGAGTTGTGAATAGGTGAAAACACCAATAGGTGGAGACAATTATGTACTATTAAGAGAAGTTGTAACTGACCTATATAGGATGAGAATTTATTGATCTGGCTATTGATGATTTTATTAGAGTTAAAGAGTGGAAGGTAATCATGGTAAGGGAATATCTTATCTCCTTCCCTGATTTAGTTAACCTTGGGCCTTTGTCCCAAAAAATCATAATGGTTCTTTAGATCTTGGTTATAGACTTTAAAGGTCTCCTTGTCTTTGATTTCTCCCTGCTATATCCTTGGGGAATAAGTGAAGTGATTTTGGAGGTTGTATCTGATTAGTACTATTGATAGTTGAATTAGTGTTTTTTATCATGTTTATATAGAGATTCTTTAATTCAATTTTTACAGTCTTTAGTCCCTTTACACATTCAAAGGATGCATGTTTGAGGGTTTTCACTTAAGTAAGCATGTTAGGCCATATTACATCGCTCCTGTAAAATTCGAATAGAGCTTAATTATGTAACAAAAGCCTGTGAACATTTTATTTCTTAGAACAAGCTGATCTCGATTACAAGGTTGATCTAACCAATCCTTTAAAATAACCAATGGGCTACCTTGCTTACTAGGTCCAATTTAGTCTATTGACATGATCAGTCTCTGGAGTAGCATTCCGAGCCCAGATGATCCAATGGCCTGTCTTGCCCACTGGGTAAGTTGATTAGGCTAAAGAACTAGTTCGAAGTTATATAATCCATTGTACTATCACTACTTTTGTACGTTTGTAGAACTTTTTATGTCGAAGCAATTATATAATGACTAGTTGAAAACGGATTTCTTGACAAACAAGCCATCCTATGGTTACTAGAATGATGGACACATAGTTTTATCCGCATCTTTTAATCACTACTTTCAATACATTGAAAATTCACTTGAAAGCTTCTATATATGCGAATATTCGTCTGATAGGATAAACACAAGTCTAAAATACAGATTAATTGTTTCGTGCATTAAATGAAGGATTTGTGTGTGTGTGTGTGTGTGTGTATGTATAGGTGAGAAGAGGGGAATTAATGTATTATTGATTAGTGAAGTGGACCGATCTGTACTTCCTCCAGCTGTTGATTCAAAGAATCTTATTCCCGTGAATTACTTAACTAATGCACGACGTCATACTTGCCGGCTAATATCAAATGTTGCTGCAACTCAATCATGCACATCCATCATTGCTGCAATGTATTAACAAACAAAATGATTACATTATTTGTTCTATTTATTCAGCATGTCTGTCATTCATGTTCAAATATTCCAATGAATTGTTAAGTAGAGGGATTATGAATTGCTTCAGCTTTATAGACTCAATTGTAACCTGATCTGTTCATTTAGCTTATTACATTGTTGTTCCTTCAATTTTTATTTATCTTGGAAGATTCTGGATTTTCGTTCGTCCCATACAGCATTGATGTCAACACTACTAGAGATTTTGAACCATTTTACTAATAATTGGGGCTGAATGGGATGGAGATTTTATTTTCAAAACAACAATATGACCCTCTTTTTTGTTTTGGATATTAACAATAGGACATTTATGGAAAAGAGCAAGTCTACAGATTGGAACTGAATGATGGATGGATAAAACTTCTCCATGGCCTTCTCGATCCCTAGGAATTAGGTCGAACTCTTCTTCAACATATAAACTGAGTCTCTGAGTAGGTATCTTCTTATCTCTACCTCCTTACTGGCTTACCTCATCTCTGGATACCATCCACATATAATTAATGGTTGCTTTCTCTTATTTGGATGTTGCTTTAGCTCTCTATCCTTTTGCCGGCTCCACAGCAATTCTGTAATTTCATATTTTATGCAACTGATGGGATATATTAAGTATATCCATAAGTTATAGATTGAGATAATTAATGACTTATAAGGGGAAAAAAGCGTAATTGAAAATTCTTGATGACTGTATGTAACTCTAGTGCCACTCTGAACTAATGAAATTACTAATCCAAAACGTAGCCGTATAAGATCATAAAAATTGGCAATACCACCATAAAAACAAACAAAGAAAAAAGAAATTGTGAAACTTTACATGAAATGATTACTGAAAAGAATCAATTTAATTAATTATGTTCCCCTACAATGTCAGCTTCAAAAGTTGGGGTCCAGTCAATAACAGGCTGGATTATGATAATTATGATTAAGAAGGGAATGCATATGTAGCACATGAATGCTATTTCTAGGCACTTATCTATCTAGGCCTATATACATATTGATGTTTGGAATGTTAGTTGCGTAGTGTTCAAATCAACATTATTACTTTCCTCATTACTATAGATTACTTGTTTTTACTTTTTACCCAAAGAAACAATTAATCTACTTAACTTACCCATTTTTATAAGACAATCTCATTTAGTGAGCAACTTCAACTTGGAATCTCTTAATCTTTGAAAGAAAGTAGTTACTATTAGATTATTCCCTCAACTTTTAATTTATTAAGTAATTGTCTTTACATAGTCAAAATAAGATGTAGAGATAACTCAGCTTATTTGCAGTGGGTTGCATGTATTGAAAAGGGAACATTCAGGCACAAGAAATATAATTTGTAAGGCAGAGATAATTTTGTAGTTAGTTCTCATACGTTAGACAAATAAATTTCGGGTTGTTATATCAATACTTCCCTAATTATAGTTTTCAAATGGATCTAGGGATATGAATTTAATTGTAGAGATTTTGGTCAAATATACTATTTATCAAGATCTAAAAGTATCGAATTATAGTTTTTATGTTATTGAAGAAAAACTGACTAATATATATAATCTACATTAACTAATAATCATATAATTATAATATACCATATAATAGGATTTATTTTATTGAATATAAAACCTCAAGGGTCTGTTTCAAAGGAGAGGAATACTACAAGAGGTTTTAATGACATAAACTCTGATTTTTTTTAATTTGAATTATCTGAATCTTGAAATTTTATTAATTTACATGTTAATTGTTACAAAAAATAAGAATGAGATTGGAATAAACAAATTAAATGAGGAGATGAAAAATAAAAATAAAATGACATAAAATAACTGTGATCATTCCAAATATTATAATGGTAACTACATAGTTCATAGAAATTAATTGTTAAACACAAAAAGTAACTGATCTAGTTTTCATATAATTAGCAATGTAGGTCTGGTATGAGAAGTGATTAGCTCTAAAAGTGGAAGATAGGCACTAAAGAACCCTAATTAATCACTAAAATTGACATATTAGAAAGAAAGAAAGAAAAAAAGCAGGTTGAAGATGAAGACTGCATACAATTATGATTATAATAAGATTGCCTCCTCAACTCCAATGTCAACATCTATCACCTTCACAACAGAGACCATCTAGCTCCTCTTGTAAGTAAATGTTCTCGTTTTGAGAAAGTGGTTTTGGCTATGCGCCGTTGTATCTCTTCTACTTTTTCTCTGGGACTTATTGACTGCACATGCTACCTTTCAATTTCATGCATCCTCAATAATTTCCTATACATTGGACAACAAAAGTGATTAATCATAAAAGTATGTTTCTATCCTTCTTTTTAGTCGTCAATTTGTTCCTTTTGATACTATGGATTGGCTGCTACAAAAAACATAATGACAAATTTCTCAAATATTCTGTCTACTAATTTAACAAATTCTGAAGTATCTACGCACATTGTCGATGCTGTTTTTTTATTTCATTTTCTTCATGGACTACAATTTCTAAGGCATGTACGGACATTGGAGATGCGCTGCAACATTGAACTTTTAACTCTTGTTTCTTCTCTTCGGCTTTCTACAAAAGTGGCTGACGGTACAATGCGAATCATAATAAGATGCCAGGTGAACGGCTGGAAATGAAGGCATAACTAGGTGCCGTTCCAAATACATAATGACAAATTTCTTTATGTCAAATCACTAAAGAGATGATTGTATAGTAAAATGATAATGAATAATGGGGTAAACTGGAACCATGTTATCATTAGAATGATTTTTGCATGCATTTGCATGGACGCCTATAGTGAGTGAGTCATGATCATCGTCGCACCTCTGGAAATTTTGTATGTCACATCTCCTTCACACTCAGATATCACATGCAAATCAATTACTAGACTGCCACTTTTGGGAATGAAGCTAATCACTGTTAGTTACTATTTCCATCTACTAGTTGTGAATTTGTATAACACTCAATACACTGATTGAATTCAATTCCCTCAAAATAATCAATTTAAATGACCTTAAAATCTAGTAAATATTTTTACCTAGAAGAGATATTTTGAAGCTTTTAAAAACGCAATAACTGACCACAATATGAAAACAAAATGGCATGAAATGACATTGTCAGAAAAATGATATTACATGAGACAGGTATTAAGTTGTGTCCTATGATGAGTATCTATTTTTTTTAAATTAAGTTAAATTAATAAAAGTTCTAATGGTTTACGTCCAGCATTAAGTTGGAACAAGAGAAACTTAGAACAATATATTTCCAAAAAGACAATAGAATCTATTGTAATAAAGATATAGTTTTTTTTTTCTATATGTTATGGTAAAAGACATAAACCTTCGTCGTAGTTTAATAAATTTTAGAAAAATTTCTTGATCTTTAAAATTTTAGAAAAAAAACTCATTCCAATTTTAAAATTTTCTAATATTCTTTTAAACTTCGGATAAAAAATAATGACCAAATATATATAATAAGAACATAATGTAAACTAATCATATGTTATTTATATGACGATTTAACAAGTCTCTTAAACTCAAACAAGAATAATTAAATCCGACATAAACTAAAAATTTAATATAATTATATTAAATTATTAATTTAAATATATTTTAATTAGTTCAAGTTGGATTTAAAAATTGAGTTAAATTATCATATTAGTAACATTTGATTAGTCTACATTTGGTGTTCGTATATGTATGTTTTATTGTTATTTTTTAACCGAAGTTTAAAAGAAGAGTTTTTCTTAAAAATTGAAAACTAAGAGTTCTTTCAAAAATTTTAAAGATAACAGAGTTTTTTTTCAAAATCTCTTAAAGTACAGGAGAGGTCTATATCTTTTACCTTATATTTTATAATACTCAAATCAAGTACTAAACTAAAATAGTTATGAATAAAATCATTATAAAAAGAGTAATTTTATAATTTATAATTTGATTTTAAATATTTTATAAGATTAAGTTCAAATTTTTAAATATTTAATAATTAATTTTTTCCAACTTAAATTTGAATATGATAATTTCGTTAAAGATATGGATGAATAAGGAATTTTTATACCACTCATCTAATTCATCGTACTGCACTTTTAATGTGTACTTCTATAAGATTTTTAAATTTAGAAAGAATTGTATATTTGTTAAAGTAGAAAAGACAATTCCTTAAATGTAGCAGCCTACGTTAGGACTGCTTCAATCGATTTCCATCTATATGTAAAAAGAATGATTCTTGATATAGATATGGATCGTGAATTGCTTTGATAAAGAAATCAAAGTTTAAATATGACGTCCCATAAGGAGGTTTCTGTCAAAAAATATATTTAAAAGAAAATAATATGTAAAAGGGTATATAAGCCTATATAAAATTATCAATTAATTTTTAACTAATTATTTGAAGAAATTAACTGAAAAAGTTACTCTTAATTTTGACCTTTTTGTTATGGTGAAAGATTAATATTTTGGCTATTACTAAAGATATTTTGGCTATTTAATTAATAATAACAGCTTATGAATCTACCTTCAACATTAACACGAGCATTTTGATTCAACTTAAGAGATCTTTCATTTCTACTACAGTTGAGATTCTCGCTTGTTGCTAAAAAATTGTTGAAGAATTAAATATAATAATTTTATTTATGTTCTATATATATTTGTTTTAGCTTCATATCTCTTTATTTTCACATTAATCCTAATTTTGATGTCATAGAGAAATTTTGACTTTAATATTAGAAGAATCATATACCAAATGATAACTTATGCTTGGACTTGTGATTTAATAGTTAAACATATGATTTCTTATTTAATTTTTAATAATTTTTATTTGAGTAGAATACACATTCTATTAGTTTATGTATATTGTTTATTGTCTTAGAATAATTGAATTTTTTTAAAAAAATTTCAAATAATATTAAAAATAATGTTAACAGTTATGAAGATTTGATTTTTAAAATCTTCAAGATTTAGAACTACTTTAGAGATTTTCGAAAATCTACATTATACCTGATTGTATACAATCCTAATTACAAACTACTCTGGGTAGACCTTAACATGAATTACAAACTAAAATTGCTATTGGAGGTATATAATTAGACAATTTTATTCTCAACTACATAGGGTTAGAATTATATTCGATGAAAGTTTTAGTCGCTTCACAACGTTTATAGATTATGATAAAGTAGTAGATGTGAATATTTATACATTTATTTTCTTCTTTCTTTTTAACTAATTGGCCTTTGCCCACTCTATTTATATATTTGAGGATTAAAATATGATATCATAATTGAGGTGATGAAGGCGGAACACATTCACTAGTAACATATATGTTTTCATATTTGTTGAAGATAAATATGTTGATGAAACATAAAGTAATGGTTTCTTAACACGTTAGTGTGATTTTAGATTTACTCGACGGGTGGTGGAAGGATAATGAACATAGAGTTGATAAAGTATTACATGATCATTTTGTTCTCCAACTCTTTCCTGTCTCTATATTGCATTATGTAGGAAGATCTGACACTATTCTTACCAACCAAGTAATTAATGTTTTCTTACCGGTAACAATAGCTTTGAGCATATAGACAATGCATTCATAATTATTATACCATAGAAAACGAAACAAGCTTCTACTCTATTAATATCAAAGGCACCGAGAGAAGAATTTGATTGGTTTGTGAGTTCATGTGCCTTTTTTTCCTGTTTAAATAATAAAGTAATCGCTGCATCCATACTAATATTATTATAAAGCCATATAGGGATCTGATGTAGGGTAGGCTAGAGTAGGATAGCTAAGAATTACGAGTATACAGTTCGACAGATTTGATCAAAACTTTTAGACGACAATGATTTTGGAATTGTTTGTTAGGATAATTCCGGAAAAGGAAATGGTCACCTTTTGTAATTGATGTTCTTTTTGAATTGGCCTATCAAGGTCTGGTTCAATTAATGGAACTCTCTTTATTACAAACGTGTCAAAGTTCCTTCACTTTATTTGTTTTAAATTTTTTTACCTCTTCTTTTTCTATGGCCCAAAAACGAGGTTTACATAGTTCTCAAGCACATATGTGTCTTTACATGATGTGAGAGAGAGATTGAGGGAATATATTAGAGATTATGAGACCCCACAAACAAGGACTTTTTTCTTCACATGATGAAAGTATCAAAAGTAATCACCCTTGTCACTCATGAAAACATTTGATCACACATAGACATGTTTTATGTGATTTGTAAGGATCGCATGTAACAAGGTTTTCAAGTGTGATATATTCCTAGGAAGCAGAGAATATATAAGAAATTGATTGAACACACTTGAGAAGTTTTGAGCAGCCTATTTCTTGTCTTGATTTGGTATGGAAAAATGGTGATACCAGGTGGGTTATGGGACGACTAGCATTCGTAGTGTTCCATGTACAATAGCTCCCTTTAGGAATTGACAACTTAAAACCTTTGAATTGAGTTTGGCCTTGGTTAGAAGAAAATGGTTTTATAAAGAACAAGTGATTGTGAACCCAAAAGGAGATTAATGAATTTAGATATTACGTTAGGTACTTGGGACAAGTGGTGCTCACATTGACTTTGAGTAGCATCAAATATTAGCAGGCCTTTTTGCTAGGAAGTCGAATAACTTTTTATCTCCATTCTTAGAATTTTCATGATTCACTCAGAGTAGTTTATAAGACTCCAATATACATTCTCTCTACTTTCCTTGTATGTGTTCTTATTACTTGTAGGATCTTGTGTCATATTCATAGTAAAGTAAATATGTTTCAACTACTTATTAGTTGGTCTAATATGCTACTATTAAGTAGCATAAAAGTTATATATACATATAATTGTGTTTTTCTGAACGAAAAGATTGCAAATAAAAGTAATTTTGTAAGGAAATGGATTACCTCACAGATACATGAATAAATAGTCTTTATATCAATGAAAAATTTAATGTGTGGCCTTTATGTTTCCCTTTAATACAATTTTTTTTCAATTGTAAATGATCGAGCAAATTTCCCCACTTACCAATGTCACCCTTCAACATATTTAAACAAATATTTGGGAAATAATAAGGACATCCTTCCAATTGCAAATACATATAAAACACCCGTGTAACCCTCTTGCCTTATATCAGTTATAAAGAAATAAATTTCAGCAAGGGAAAGATAACAATGTTAATAAAGACAAACAATATATCACATCTATCACCGTAGGTTTTCTCTTTTATACTTGATGAGGATAAAGTTCGATAAACTCATTCAAACATTCAATTTCCTACGAGTTAGAGAAAAAAGTTTGTTAGTCATCCTTACATATATACATGTACAATTGATTATACAAGATAACTTCCAACTTTATTTTTTCATTATTTTCTAACTTGGTATATGAGCACCGAGCATGCCTAACTAATATTTCTTTTTAAATTGTAGTGGCTTTCATTGTTTGGTAATATTAATTGATCCACTGTAACGTCGTTGTTCAGCGTGGAACATCAATTAACAATCAAATTGACTACCACAAATATTACCTATTGTTGCAAACTCAAATCGTACTTTTTGTGTTTGTATGCAAGGTTTTATTTTTTAAAGTATTTTTTAAGATAAAATGTATTAATAATGGTTGCACTTGAAGGAAGCTTAGTATTGAGGTTGATACTGAATTTTATCAAACTAGGTTCCAACTTTGATCTACTGCAGAGGTCAAACCATAAGTCATGTTCTTGCTATTAGAATTTCTTGATTTCAGGTTATAACATTGGAGTCGAAAGAGTGTTTTTTCCAGCTAGACATCCTTAGAGACCATGGCATTATTCTATTTTCATCCCTTGAATCTTGTAAGCCGATTCAATTATTTCATTCCATCGATTAGCACAATGGTGTGAATTACATATATAGAGATAACACATTTTGCCATAGTAATAAGGAGTAATTATATCTCAAGTAAATGTGCTCCAATGACCCATTTTTGTATTCATGAAGCAAGCATAATGGGTTGTTATTGTTTGGGAGTTAGAGAGCCTATCTTTTGTCCAAAATCTTTGCCTTATTGCTATTCCATGTATAGAGGAGGCTTTAAGCAAAATTGTTCTTATGCCACACTAGCTAAATCCCATAGTACTAGTCAAGTGAGAAAATCTCCAAGCAAGTGTGGTTTGAGAATTTCTTTGAGCCGTTTCTTTTCTAATGAAATGAATTTTCTATTCTTGGGTTTGGATTGTAATCAAGCATATTTTTTTATGATTATAGAGAATGACCTTTAGAACCGATCTAGTCAAGCAAATCATTATTGTCAATGATGATTTCCCCTCTTTCATTGTTGAGATAAAGGGTCTTATATTATTGAAGTTTTGAAGCTTAAAAATGGACCTAGATCGTGTCAATTATTGTAAAAAAAGAGGTGAACTTTCTATTAACAACTTTGGTCTTAATGCTACTATTTATCTGGTCCTTTAGAGCTAATGTCTTTTAATTTTCATGAGGTGTTGTATATAAGATTTATCTTCCAAATGCCTTGATCCTTGATGAAATATGTGTTCATCTATTTTACCTATAGTGATTTTTTTTGTCTATTATAAGTTTTTATAACTTCTTGACTAGTAAAACTTTGTTGATTTCTATAATTAATTTAACTCCTAATCTACATATTTCTTTTTTTATTACAAACATTCGACCATTTAACCTTGGAACCTATGGCTTTATCACCATTATTAATTTAAAGAAAGTTCCTTATCAATTTTTCAATAATAAACTCTATAAGGAAGAGGTGTAAAGTCCAATATATGTGCATGTTATTTTGTTAAGTTTGGATAACTTGGAGTCTCCTAACATAGATTAAGCTCTGACCATGCCAATTACCTAGCTTCTTAAAATGTTGGTTTACAAAACGTCGGCAACTAGCTTATTTCAATCTCTTTTAGGGGATTGTTATGCCTAGATGCTTAAAATGCAACTATTCTTGCTTGAAACATGTAGTTATTTAGTCATTAAATATTGAAGTACCTGAAGATATAAAAAAATAACTTTTTTTTAATTATTAACTGTGAGATCTAAGAGTCCTCTAAAAATATCCAAAGACTTAGTTAGGACTAAAATAGACTTATAGTTGGCAATAAAACGCAGTAGCAGGTCATCTGTGAAAGAAAGGTTAAAAATCCTTTGTTTATCACATTTATAGTGGAACTTGAATATCCTTGTATGGTTTACATTGGCTATAATCACTCGAGTTAAAGCTTCTGTACACAAAGTGAATAAGTAAAGCGATAAGGGGTCACCTTATTTCAATCCTTTTACACCTTTGAAGTACTTAATTGATTCCCCTTTGACAAATATGTTGAAGGAGAGTGTAAAGATGTGTTTATTAATCCATAATCTAAATTATAATGAAAATCACAAAACCTCCAACATATATAAGATAACATCCAGCTGAACGAGTTAATACATTGACGGAGTGTGTAGAGATGTATTTATTAATCCATCTTCTAAATTGTGATGAAAATCCAAAAAATTCCAACATAAATAAGATAAACTTCCAACTGATCGAGTTAAAGGCTGTGTGGAAGTCAACATTTAATAAATAACTTTGGAAACTTCTTTTCTTGTGATACTTGAAATCTCTTAAGAAATGAGAATATTATCTCTATTGCTGCTACCAGGGATGAATAATGAGTTAGAATGTAAGATATAAGATTAGACCATAGTTTCTTTCTTTAAGATTCCAAATTAGAAGCATATATCAAAAGTATTCATTATGATCATATGGCTTAAAAGTGATATTTGAAAATGTATAAATTGCTCAAAGAAGTTGCTCCAATAGAGATTAACATGGTTTGAATAAGAGGCTACTATGATTTAACCATTATAGTGTGCATATGATTGTTTATTAAGTTTTGTCTTAAACTCTTTTTTTGATGATTAACAAACACCACATTGCTCTAACTGGTGGTTAGATTCAAAAACTTGGCATGTTTATCAACAGTTGGCAAATTGTTCTTCATGGCAAGCAATAATGTGAAAGAAGCACATTGATGAAGATGACTGAACCATACCACCTTAGTCTAAGGTCTATGAAGTGAATTTATATTTTACCTGCCACGCACATTTCTGTTAGTAATAATGTGTGCTCGCTTCTGCAAGTGCACGGGTCATTTAGGTAATACAAAGGTGAGTACAGGTCTTTTCCCAAGAGGACAAGGCCATGTACCAGCTCGGACCTCAGATGTGGTCTAGCCATTCGAAAGTAAGAATGATTGCAAAAAGGGTGAGAACAACTAATCTAACTATCGACTTAATAGAAACTCGATAGTAGGGATTGTGCTAGCTGATAGTGGTTGATCTATCTGGATAATTGATCCCTCTAGTTGTCAGTTGCACTTCCTAAATGATCTTTTGATTAAGCAATTATCTAATTGAATTGGCGTTCTACTAGCCTAGGTTAACACCTCTATCGAGCGAGTTAACCCCTAATCTATAAACAACACACTAGAACCGTTTTCGAGTATTCTTAGGTGCTTTAGTTTAGGGACCGTGCAAAGAATAGGGAACACGCACGCCGAAGGGTCTCGTGAGCATCTGCGTGGGAAGATTCTCCTGAATCTTCCACATACTTTGACCAACCTTCAATCCGTGTGGGTATTCTGTTCACACC
>JANIMX020000221.1:66151-76453 GCA_024582655.2 Erythroxylum kunthianum | reverse complement strand
ATTTTAACAGATGCATTCATAAACTTCATGCAACTAAGATCAACATTTTATTTAGGGCATAACAACATTGTGAAGGTGGGATGTTTCCAATGTTATTTGCTTGCTCTTTTCAGATACTGTGAAGCTTTGTCCTTTATGCGTTTTTGGTTTCTTCCGTTCCTCTTTTTTTTTTTTTAAATTTTCTGGTAAAACACCAGTTCTTATGGGGTAAGAGCTTTGGGAGAGAAGAGGGAAGAGAAGATCGATGCTTATATGTTTATGTTAGATGTGTTTCTACTTGTTATGTGATGCGTAAGCGTTATTTTATCTTTACAGTTAAGTTTATGTTTGATTATGAATTGTTTTGTTGCTGCTTATATCTTAGTTAAGCTCATTGCTTGCCTTAGTTTGCTTCCATGGAATTTGATTAGCTGGCACACACAGCTGAGGCTTATGGACTTGGTGTAGTTCCTTGTTTCTTTATTGCGTGCATTAGTCAATGATTGTTTAGAGTCTTACTTTATGTATTTTGAGGCTCAGTTCGGTTGTTAGGCTCTGCCTGCATTTAAAATACGATTCAGAGTCCCATGAAAATTCTCCATTCAACTGTATAAAATACTGGTGAATTTTGTGAGTTGATTCTAAATGTTTGATACGTTTGGGCATGGCATATTGGTGAAAAAGCTAATATAGTTGACCTTGTTGGACATGCTTAAGGTTTTGGAACGATGTATTTATCTTGGTTCTTATCAGGCTTTTACTGTCATGCTTTTAGATCAATGCTTCTTCCTGATCAAGTCTATGTGTAATTAGTGTCCACTTTTCAGCTTAGACACAACTTTGACCTCCTTAGTGGCTCCAGATGTTCAGTGGCCTTTTGACCGTTGATTTCTCTACTTCCTTTACTTCATCTCAGTTTTCTGTTTGTGATCTGGAATTTGATAGGTGTTCAGAAGGAAAGAATGGAACCAGAGGACATGTACATCTTAGATGGAAATGGGTCTGTATTGTCCGTGCCATTTCCAAAGCCATATCCGCATAAACCTCCCAAGTGCTCAGATTGTGGGCCTCTCTTCATGAAGGTATCTTTTGCGTATTTATTTATACTCTTCTCATGCTACAAAGGACTAGTTATTTGGCTAATATCTATTTGATGATGAAGATTAAACTATTATCCACAGCATTTAAATCCAAGAAAATAAAATTCAACTCTTCAGATTTGCATACAGCTGTCCTTTAGATTGTTTTTGCAATGTAATTGATTTTCTATTATTTTGGGGATCGTTCCCATTTGTACATTGGTTTCAAAACTTTATTAGCAAAATACGTTCATTCAATTTATATGCTTCAAAACAAATGTTTGGTTTCTTAGGTCACTATCAATGGGCATCACAAAATCTCCATTTTCTAATGACTTCTAAGTTCTGTCAGAATATAACCAAGGGGCAGAATGACTAATGATCAAAATGGCTAAGGTGTTTCAGTTGCACATGAGCCTTGCCTTAAGTAGTCATAGTTTTAATACTCGTTAGGTTGGGCATTTAAACCTCTTTGACCTTGATTTTGGTGTTCCTACTGGAAGTTTGGAAGATCTGAGAAATTGGAGATAAAAACTAAAGATGGAAAATTGACCCGGCCCGAGTCAATGGGCAAAAGCCCGACTTGACCGGGCTTCGAGATGGGCCTGTCTTAGGCTTACCAAACTGGTCAAACCAAGATGCCAAAACGATGCCATCTTGACAACACAGCGTAGCTTTTACCCAACCGATTGGGCTGGGCCCAGGCCCAAAAACAATTATTGGGCTGGCCTGGTCCTGGCCCTTTTCCAACCCTATTAATTATTTAAAACTTATAAATTCTTGATTTGTATCTTATGAGTTCTCATTCATAAAACAATTACTTCATCTTATTATGTGCACCAATCAAATGTCTCCTTGTACATGTTCCATCAAAGTTACACTTGACCTGGTAGAATACTTAACTACTGCTGCAGTATTCCTAATTTGTGGGATTTTTACTGTTAAATTTTGTTGGAATTGTTGGATCTTGCAAATTCATTCTTCTGTCATTGGCATCACCATCTTCCCCCACTCGCATTAAGATTTCTCATCTTCTTGTAAAATGCAGGCATATCAGATGCGTAATGCTGGAGCTGTTATTCATAGTCATGGAATAGAGTCTTGTCTTGCAACAATGATCAACCCATTAGCCATAGAATTTAGAGTAAGCATTTCTATGTTGCCATCTATAATTGGTCTTGGCTTGTATCTTTTCTTTATGTTGCTGCTAGCAAACTTTTTTGTTTACTTTACAACTTTGTTATTTTCATGCATACAAGAATACATACTAGTAGGTATCCATTGATTTGTACATTGTGGTGTTCTCTTTTGAAGCTAAAAAAAAGAGAGAGGAGAAATTCTGAATCTTTGATGTCAAAGTGATTGTATGAATGTTGCAGAAAGCATTTTGCTGTGACAACTGTCCACATCTTCGAACGTCTTCATTATATATCCCTTGCACAAACTGCAGATTTTATCCTGCAGGATGTGCATCTGGCCAACTCAACTTTAATTATCTGCAACTTCTACAAGTGCTCTGCTCAACTCCAGTATTCAATACGTTTCTTCGTGTTTTACATTTTGCAGATTACACATATGGAGATGATTAAAGGAATCCAAGGGCACGGGTATTATGATGAACTTGTGGTCCCCATAATAGAGAATACAGCCTATGAATATGAGCTTACAGATTCTCTTGCTAAAGCTGTATGTCTTTATTGTATCCTGAACTCTGGAAATCTACTTACTAGTCCTGAGATGATCTTTTACAACTTTCTTCTTGCAAACACAATGTCATGAGAGATAATAGTATTCTTTTTGGACTTAACTTGAACTGTAATAGGTTATCTAGTTGCCCTTGCGATGTTTGCTGAGTATATAAAATCTACATGTCGATGCGATCAGCTAATTATCGTCACTTTTGAATCCTCTCCCTACAAGAATCATAGAATCTCTTAGGCACCTCTTAGGATCTTAGAACTGATTACTGTGTTACCAAAAATTCTGTCAGGATTACTTTTAATGTTGGAAATTCTGAGTGGTTTTGGAGGTTTGGAAGGATACTCATATGAGAAAGTTTTTGCATCAAATTGCTGCTAAAATGTATTCTTTGGGAGTAGAGCAATCTTGTTAAATTAAGTAAAATCTTTCTGTTTTCCAGATAGAAGCTTACCCAAAAACAACGGCTGTTCTAGTTCGTAACCACGGCATATATGTATGGGGTGATTCATGGATCAGTGCTAAAACTCAGGTTTGTGCTACCTACTGAATGATGAAATGCAATTGGCTCCCCTTTCCTGCACTTAATATCTAGTTGAAGTAGTGAATGAATTCTTTCTATCGATTAATATGTACTTTTTTCTTCCCAACTATGACTGAGGTTGTACATGAGAAAAGTTGGTGTAAATGATCTTAGAAGCAGATGACCTGATTATCCAATTATATCGGTCTGCAATGACTTTGTCTTTGTTGTTTATAATGTAGAGTGGTTCATTTGTTATAGAGAGTCCCAAAGTAAGCTCACTACTGTTCCTTCATGGAAGTATTAAAAATTTGGTACCTTTGGTTTCAATTGGACCTAGCTTTTTTGGCATGAAGATATTACTAATTTTGTTGAAGGTGCTGTGAATCCCATAAGATGGTGGATGTCTTTTGTTTTGGTTCAAAAAGAAAAGGATGCTCTCATTAAACAAAAGGGTAAAGGTCTTTTTTATCTAGTCATGCACAATTCTGATTTTAAGCTCCTTTTGCTTTTTATCTAGGTGCAAGGTAAGTAGGTACAATTTTGCTTAGTCTATGTAGGTCGATTCAGCTTGCTATTAGAAGTTATTAGATTAAAATTTTCTTCTGTGCCACTAACAAACTAATCAGCATTCTTCCATGCAGCACAATAGAAGTTTACTTTCACTTTTGCATTATTTTGATTATAGGTTCTCATGATTATGTTTTGACAGAAGTTAAATGGTGCACCAGGGATTGGTCTGCAAAGGAAATACAATGAGCCAGAGTGTGATAAAACATATAGAAGATAAACTTATTTTTTAACCTCTTCCCTAATAGTTTAAAATTTATGATTAGTATTTACAAGCAGTATTTCATGACAAATAAACTAAAAAGATTAGAACTGGGTGCTTAAGAGCTATCATGAGAAGGATTGTGGAACCTTATTCTTGTTTAGAGATTATACATTTTATTCTTCTTTGAATTGATTGCAAACCTCGCAGGCTGAATGTTATCACTACCTATTTGATGCTGCTATCAAACTTCATCAGCTTGGCCTTGACTGCACTACCCCAAACCATGGCCCAATTCAGAATCTCAAAGGGATTCCTGGCTCTTACTTAAAGACAAGCATATCTACTAAGGCTGGGACCAAGGATTTAAATAATGAAATTGAGCCATCATTGGTACATTTCTGAATCGTGGACTTATTATTGGCTGCTGGATTTCTTAATTGTAATATGCCCTATAGTTAGTCTTGGTGGATTTGCTGTCCTTGAATTGAAATCTCCTTGAGTCTAAAGAATCAGTTGGTTGCAGCATATATATGCATCATCATTCTTCATATTTTTGGTTGCAGCGTATATATGCATCATCATTCTTCATATTTTTGGTTGCAGCGTTGCATCCTTCTCGACATTGAAGGAACTACTACACCCATATCATTTGTTTCTGATGTCCTTTTCCCATATGCCCGTGAAAATGTTGGAAGACATTTGAGTGCAACATATGAGACTGCAGAAACTCAAGATGACATTAAGTTGTTGCACTATCAAGTAAGGTTTTCTATAAATCCCTATATAGTAAACCAAATGTGATGAATTAGGTGTCCTTACAAAGGTGAGACATATAGGGTTAATTATCTAGAAGACAATTATGTGAAATAACCTCATTTTCATATTACAAATGAGCCATCAAAGTCATGACAAAAATTTGTCCAATGAGAGACTATAAGATGTGTTTTGATTTTGGTTTCACTTTTTGTGTCCATGCGACATTAGGACTACATTAGCTTTGTGAGCATATGTTATGACAATATTGTGATGTGTTTATGTGAATATGTTATGTGTTTTTAGCCTGCCAAGTCCTGAATCAAGGTAAATAGGCATGCCTAGAAGGGTCTGCAGCTGATCGTGGATACTACTGTGTCGAGATTTCGATCTTCTATGTGATATGAGGTTATGCCTCTTGTGATGTTACCTCTAGTAACTATGTGAGACCCGTCATCCGACTATGTGATAAGGATTAGTAGGCTTATGATGAGTTTTCTGATGTGAAGTCTAATGTTAATTTCTGTTGATTATGTGAAAATGGGTAATGCATTTTTGTTTAGTGCATGTGTGGAGGGATATGGATCCCTCTATTGTTTCATATGTGTATAAGTGTTTGAATGGGTTATATACGACTGTCACACAGTCGATCTATGCTTTTATTTATGTGTTATACTTTCTCAGTAAGCGAAAGCTTGCACGGTGGTTTTTCCTCCGTGTAGGTCGGGAGGAGATCAGAGATCGAGCAGGGAAGTCGAGACCACAAAGGCCACCAGAGTCGTCTTAATTTCGCATCTGATGTATTTTGCTTATCTTTTGATGTAAAAATTTTGTAATGGCCTTCAAGGACCAACTCTTTGTAAATGTGTGTTTATTAATGAAATGAACAAGTATTTTGTTTCCGCTTTGTATGTTTGTGTATGAGGTATTGCTTGTGTTTTCTACTGCACAATACTCATGATTTGTGTTAGTTCATCCGTTCGGCTTGTGTATACATGTGTATGTGTTGTGACATCCGCATATCCTTCCAAGGGGTATGTGGGTGTTACAAGGACAATGCGATTTAAACGGGTATTCGATTGAATGAAGTTTTAATTTTTATTTCTCACCTTCTTTTTATTTCACTTATATTTTATATATATGTTAAATTCTATATATACATTATGCAATATAAATATAATTGTAAATGTTTTTGTTTAAGGTTTTACTTCTAATTAGTTGTTTCATCAGTACAAACTTTTTTTGTAAATTGTAATTGTTAGAGAGTCATGGATATTTATTATTCTTTTTATTTGATGTTTTGATATAATTATTATTTATTATATGATGAAATTGTAACATTTTAAATATTTTGTATTGTCCTTAATCTTTTTCATATTAATTGTGGTTATTATTTATATGTGAAATATATGAAAAGTAATATTAATAAAAAATAAATAGATTGTTGTTATTTTAAATTTCCATTATTATGATTTTTGGATTCATGACTAATGTAAAATTATAAATTGTAAATTATACAATACAATATATTGAAAGATTATTTTGTAATTTAAAAAAAATCAGAAACTACTTTATAAATTAAAAACATTACTCAAAAATGTACCTAATATTGACTAATATCATAATAGTACCATACTAGAACCAAATATGATACCAATACCAACATAGCATTCATAACATTGATAAGAATACAAAATTTTGCTTTTATTTAAATAATTAGAAAGTTCCTTATTTTGATTTTTTTAAGCGTCTTTCCACGAAAATCGAATTTCTCCTCAGGGTAGTGAAATTAATGCCAGAGGCTTCTTGTAGCAAACTGTAGCGAACATAAATACATGAATATATATTATAGCCTGGAATTAAAAAAAGATTCAGGAAGTTATTTGCATCTATTTAAGGGAGATAATAAATCTATTTCCCCGCCTTTGTAGTTTTTGCCTTTTGCTAGTAAATGAAAGATCTTATATATTTGTGACGGATAACTTAATATTTTATTTCTTATGCAAATGGGCTGCGCAGCTCCTTAAATTAGGGTAGATATTATATTATTCCTTATAAAAATAGGCTTGAACATGTATTATTTTATTTCTTATGAAGGTGAACCTTGAACAAATACTCTTTTTATCCTTAGCCAAAACCCAGGAAAAAAATAACACATATCTAAGGCTCACTTTTATAAAGAACAAAATAAAATTCACCCTCGAGCTGTCAGGGCCAGGCCTAATTACGGCTTTACCTTTTATCAAAGAAAAGATGGAGGCATCTTGCAAATTCAAAAGCCGAGCAACGCACAATCTTTTTACCCCTACTCGAGATGAGTTAAAAATTTAGGGTATGCATACAAGCTGACGCGCCAATTGAAAGGAACAGAAAATGGTTCAATGTGCAGTCGCATTCAGATGTTACAATACCAAATGTTTCAAATAACAACATTTGTACAAAGACTGAAGTCCCGTAATAAGGCATCCTACTTGTGTTTATTTTTTTTGGAGGTCTTGCGGCTCTCAAGTTTCTGCCTTGCAGCTTCAAATTCTGCATCAGTAAGTTCTGGTGCTGCATCACCCCCTCCATATTTGGACACTAGAGATGAGAACATGGAATCAAACCGGTCTTTCCTTTCGCTTCGACGCTGAGATATAATTGCAAGTAGATCTTCTGATTGGTTGTTGGAACTGCAAGGAAAAGCATAGAGGTGAATTTTACAAGGCAAGGGTACGACACATCAAGAATATAACAGAAAGTAGCCTGTTTAGAAAACTTACTTGCCCTTTCTTTTCAGAGGACTGCTGGGCGGTTTGGTCTCAGATACTCCCTTTGCCCATTTTTGGTATGCTTTTGTGGCTTTCACTTCACCTGAATGATAGCAGAAAAGAAAGCTTAACATAAGGGGAAGAAATATATCACCATCCAAATGGATCAACATCGGAAGTCCTACAAAAACTAAAATAGAGGGATTGAATGAGTTCTAATTCGTATGTTGCTTTCTTTTTTTAACATGCCAGTTACCTGAGTTAATCTCCAACTTCATACTATTAAAATTTGTACACGCAATAATTCTAACCAACAAAGAGTTTATTAGGTTCGTTAGGGACATTTTGCCAGCAAATGCCAAAAACAAAAAACCGGTAAAAGCTCTAACCTGCAGATATAGCATCATCAAGAATATCCTTGAAGCGATGTGAATCAAGCTTAGGATCAGAACAAAGCATTGAGCAGAAGAGCCTGAAAAAAGAAAATAACTAAGAATCTATCCAGGACATCTAGATTAACAGAAGACTATATACAGAAGTGAAGTACCTGTTCATGTTACCCTTGCATTTCTTATAGAGCTCAATCAAATCTTTTTTCTCAGAATCAGATCCTCTATAATTAGCTTCAAACTCCTCAATATCAGCTTCAGTGACCTAAAGAAACATGCATTGTCACTAAGAGTTCCAGATAGAAAATCAATATATGGAATCAAAAGATTTATATGACAAGATGCTATAACCTTTTTGTACATCGCACTGAAAAAGTCTTTCAGATTCTCAAACCCTTCCCCTGCAAGGTCCTGCTCAAGAAGAAAGGCTTAAATGAGATACAATGATTCAAGGTTATATTTCAAATTTTCAGGTTATCATTACGATAGTCCAACAAGCAATTTAATTAGTCATGTATTTTTGACCTAGTCAGGTTATGACAGCCAATTTTTTCAAGCAACTCCTTTATCTTAGTTCATCAGCTAGAAATAATATGTCAATGCAACGAAGCATCCTGCCTTCTTCGGGTGCTCAGCAAATGGACAAAAAGGGCAATTTGATAAGCACTTACAGCGTCATCAATACATCCAGTCTGATCATAAAGTGCTCGTTTTTCCTCATCACCAAGAATTGATATCACCTTTTGCAATTGCTGAAATTTTTCTTTAGCTTCCTACGGGAAGACCAAAAAGTGAGAAATCTTACATGGACGACACAGAAGAAGGATACATAGATAGTAATATCTGACATCCAGGCAAGTTTACCTCATCACCAGGATTTTTATCTGGATGGAGTCGCAAGGCCAACTTGTAGTAGGCTTTCTTTATTTGTTGCTGAGAAGCTGTCCTCTCAACACCAAGGACCTGAAAGAAGCTGGGTATTAGCAAAATCAATTTAAGCAGAGTATGGTCATAAGCACAACATTTGGAAACCTATGACGAGCAGAAAACTCATTTAAATCCCTAGGTGAGAGAGGAAAACGAAATCAAGAAAATTCCACATCCCTTAAGATGAAAAAGAAACAAATGAAATAGATATTGTAGTGGAAATTTGCAAAAGAGAGGAACTACTTGATCAAACTTATGATGGCCAATACGCTACTCGCAATACAAAACAAAAGCTGTTGTTTGCGAAGAAGCATTTTAACAAATTGCCAAAAACTGTCATTACTCACCAAAAATCTAGTAAGAAAAGTATCTATGTTCATCTGAAAAACCATAACAACAACAGAACAAGGAATTAAGCAGGATCAGCATTGTCATCACTAACTATTATAAATACTCTATAGTTTATAATTGTCCAAAACCTTAATGATACTCAATTTATTCCAGAACTCAAAATCCTAATTATAAGCTGCAAGCAAAAAATAGAGAGAATGGTCCTAAATAATTGAGATAAAGAAGAAGTTAAAGGGAAATAATGACCTCGTAGAGGCTCATCTGATTCATATCATGTTTCTGCTCCTCTTCCTCAATTTGTTCCTCGCGAGAAGCCCTAGATTTCTTCGATTTCCCCATTTGCGAAAGAAAATGAAATCAACGAAATGCTCAAGCCTTTGTGAGCGTTACCGTAAGGTTCCTTCTTTTCTACCACTACTACTACTACCTTTTATGTTATGATGATTCGTATTATTATCAGGTTTGGGGTTTTCTCTTTTTTGATTCCCGCCGAATCGACCAATTTTCCCGCCGCTTCTAACTAGATTTATTTTCCCCAAATGCCTAATAATACTAGTATTATTTTATTTAGCGTACAGTGGACAAATCATGCTTTACCCAATCAATTGGGTTTGGGTTTCGTGTCGTGTTACACAGGTTAAACTCCTAAAATCCCCAACCCTACAAATATGCGCACTGAGAAGTCATCACGTGTATCCTTTTTCACATTAAAAAGCCTGAAATTTGAAGTTATTATTTCATATAAGGTTTTTTTTTATGACTAAAATATTATAAATTCGAATCACAAAAATAAATTTTTTAATAAAAAATTAAAAAATTTGTGTATAATTGATGTCTTTTATATGACCCTCGCAAAACAAAATACTAAATTTATTGTGTTGTGTGTGTTATTATTTCAGATAAGTGACGATTAACTTTTAGGCAAAGTATTAACATTTTTATTAGATTTAAATTTAAATTTAAATATTTTGATATATTTAAAAAAAATTAAGATTTTACAAGCATTTCAATTAAATTTGGACTTACTTTATTTATTAGCTCTCTATTATAAATAAATAAATATAAATATAAATATAAA
>JANIMX020000220.1:385464-397057 GCA_024582655.2 Erythroxylum kunthianum | reverse complement strand
GATTAAGCCATTTTCGGATTTCCTGTTCATCTGTATTTTCTGACCTGATTTGCATATTTTTAGAGAACGAATTTGGGAAAACTTGAGGAATGAAAGTTGTATATATATGCGTTATCTTGTTGACTGCACAATTTCAGAACAAAATATTGAGTGTAGCTCAAGATATGAGAGTCTTACCAAATCTGTCCCATTGTGCACCACCGACGCGGCTTGCACGCTACACCACTGCTCTCTCTCGCGACCCAACCCGAGAACAAAGTATGGAGAGCTTTTGTGTAAACCGAGAGCTCTCTGCACTCTATGGAATAGTCTTGAAAAATAACCAGTTTAAACGCAGATCTCAAATTCTCAACAAGAGCACAAACACCCAGAAACCAGAAAAAAGTGAGAGTGAGGTAGAGAATACAAAAAAGTTACAGCTATTTTGCGGTGTTGGAGAATTTCTCCAATTTCTAAACAATTAAGAATAAGAAATCTCTACACTCTGTGGAATAGCCTTGAAAAATAACCAATTTGAACGCAGCTCTCAAGTTCTCAACAAGAGTACAAACACCAAGAAAGCAAAAAAAAAGTGAGATTGAGGTAGAGAACATAAAAAAGTTACAACTGTTTAGCTTTAAGGGTGGTGGAGAATTTCTCCGATTTCTAAACAAGAAAGAATAAGAAATTAAAAGATGCAAAATGGGATAGTGCATAGAAAGAATGTATACATACTTTAAATGAATGGTAATTAGATTAGAGGGTTACTTTTACAATAAAAACCTCTAAAAAATAATGTTAAATTAATTATACATGTATTGATAGGATAGCTTAATAATTTTGATAAATTAATACTTCAAAAAAAGTATCATATTGGAATTGTTGGAATAAATTTTTATGTATGTTATTGTTGGAAATTGTTAGAATTTGATGTGTGACTTGAGAATTGTTAGAAATTTGAATTGTTGGAACACATTTTTGTGTATGTTATTGTTATGAAATTTTTGAAATTGTTGGAAACTGTTATTAAAAATAAATACATTTTAGTTATTATGATTTTTGGAGACAGGTTAATGTAAAAGTATACAATAAATTGTACAATATATTAACAGAATATTTTACAAATTTAAATTTTTTTTGGGACTACTTAATAATTTAAAAAAATTGTACGCAATGAAACCTAGTATTAACTGATACCGGCACAGTACCGTTCCAAAATTAAATCTAAAATCGGTACCAGTATGATTTAGTGTTTTTAAGTCCGGCCCATTTTTAAAACATCTAAATTTAGCAAACCCAATGCTTCTCCGCACTACTACTCTCGTTTTGCATCTGTCATTTCTGCGTTTTAGTTTCTCAGCTTCCGTCCTTGGGAACTTGTCATTGTATATTTCTCTACCAGACGCTCTATTTCTTCTACTTTTTGCCCTTTCTTTTTTCTGGTTAATATTATCTTTGTTGAGAAATTCAAGGAAAAGCGGATTAGGCAGAGAGCGAGAGCTAATAGATCCAGTTTTTGTTCATGGCAAGATGATAGAGGCATGATTCAAGGATAGATGTACGTATCTCCGGAAGAAAGGTACTGTACGTTCAATTGTGTGTATATATAGATATATACACTTAATTTTGAGAAAGAAATTTACACGGGATCCCCCGATTGTTTACACCAATGCTTCTGCTCCCTTTTGGATTTTGAAATTTAAGGGTTTTTTTTTCTTCCCTTTCCTATGGCCTCAATTCTGTGTCGGTTTGCCTTGTCGTGTATTCCAGACACAGTGAAAGTTAGGGTATTGCCGGTAATGTTTGTTTGACTCGAAATTGTAAGACCAGGAGACGAAGGTTAAGTTGTGGGGATTTATGGTTAAGTATGAGATGGATAATTGTGTATTTGTGGATTATATTTACAGGAAAAAAACATTAGAATCATCCAGAAACGTGGCAGGAGGGGTGTGTGGGTTGCGAGAAATGGATCCTGGTGATGGTCGCTACAGTCTCCGGCAAGGATGGGATAATAACAGCGTAATTTTGTGGTTTCCTCCTTAAAATAAAATCACATTATGATGGGATCATATACTACTCAACAAAATTTTAGGAAAGAAAGCTGTGGGGGCTGTTGTGAAGATATGGGATGGATTTGCCTAACCCTCCTATCATGATTGCTATTTGTTGCTGACATTGCTTATTCTCTTCAATCCACAGGCTCTGGAAGGGTATGGCAGCATCCACCACCCAAACTGCCGGTGAGCACCATTACCATGATGTTAAATGCTAGTTATGGGTATAACTATTCAGTATAGATCTTCTTTCCATGTTCTTCCTATCCCTTACTTTTACCTGTTCTTGAAACTATATAGCTATTGCATGTGCTGTTTTGTGGGTTTTTGTTGTTCTTTTGTTTAGTGTCTAAGGGTGTGATATCATATATCATTTCTTCTCTTCCCTCCAACTTTATTTTATTATGTCAGGGATGGTGGTTCATATGATGAGAGGAGGTTTTTGGATGAACGTTACTCGAGGGATAGTACATACCCAAGAAATGCTTTCCACCGAGAAATTGTTGAGAGGGGAAATTACCCACCAACTCCTTCTACTGGCGTTTGGTCTCATTCAAGACGTAGAAGTTATGAGGAAGAATATCCAGTTGATAGAGAGCCTAAGAGACATGAGAAACCATACATTGGTTCTTATCATGATTTGGATGCTTTTCAAGATCATGACGTTTATTCATTTCTAGATCGAGATGGGTATCGAAATATTGGCAATCCTCATAGTCACGAATTCGACGGGCCTTCTAGGTTCGGAGAACGTGATCGTGATGATTATGGGTATGACACCTATGACTATAAACGTCGGATCTCCTATCAAAATAGAGAGGATAGTCGTGAAAGGGATTATGAATATAGTAGGTATAGTTATGATTCTGATCATGATAGAGGCAATAGAAGAGATGATAATTGGAAGAAGCATGGATCTCGTGATCGAGAACGTGATAAGAGAGGTTTGAGTAGGGAAAGGGATCAAAGTCCTCAAAGGAGACGTGAACGATCTCAATCCCATGGACATGATGATCGGTTGAGGTCAAGGTCTCCTCGAGTTCGAAGTCATAGTCGAAGTCGACGCGAAGATAGCTATGATGATAGTCAACTGGACAGATTTGAGAAGCGTAGGGATCACGATGATAGGCGTTTACGTGGGAATTATTCTGTGGTATGCCTCATATGCCATTTTGAGTAATTTAGATGATATCTGTTGTATGTTAGAAGGCTTTGACTATGTACGTGTCCCTTTTTGTAGGCCCCCTCTGCAACTGTTGTAGTGAAGGGTCTTTCACAAAAGACAACTGAAGAAGATTTGTATCAAATACTTGTAATGTCTTATTGTACCTGCTTCATTTGAAATATTTTAATGTATCTCCTGTGATTTCTATGATATCAGCTCACCTTTCTCTTGCAATTAGGCTGAATGGGGACCACTTCGTCATGCTCGTGTGATTAAAGAGCGTAATTCTGGGATCTCTCGAGGCTTTGCGTTTATTGATTTTCCTTCTGTGGTATGTATCGCACATAACCCTGAAGTGTGCAGTGTTTTGTTTTGTTTTTCTTTTTTGACAATTGTTCCTCAAGGCTGCGTTCTTTTGAGCAGGATGCTGCATGTGCAATGATGGATAGGATTGGAGATGATGGTCTTGTTGTGGACGGAAGGAAGCTTTTCTTTGAGTATAGGTATCATCATGGTGAAGCCATTGCTATAATATTTTAAATTTCTAATGGAGGACAGGAGTTGAAGTCAAGGTTGACTATTTAAGTAGTGGAGTTTGTCAAAGTCTAAGAAGCTAAAATATTAGGTGTTAAAATTAATTAAAAAACATCGTTGAATTAAGAATGAAATACTATTGTAAATGGTGGAATCAATAAGCATGCTCGTAATATCTGTAAATACCTACTATTATAAGTTGCTTTAGTGAAATACTAGCAGCAAAATAGTTTGTTTGGGAATCATTCTAAGGAAAGAAAACAGTACTCATTATTGAGAAGCATGAAGTTCCTAGTGAGCAGAGAAAAGATCCAGTCCTAAATTGCATAGGTCTATGTATGCTGAGTTTTGTATTTTGTACTTACTATGCTAATACATTAAGAACATGAACACTTTGGTTGAATATAAAAATCCCCTTGACTGGCAAACATAATAAGAAAATCATTAAATAAAAAGGTAAGGATTGAACTGTAATGTAATTTATTGTTCATTACTAGCATGCTTGTAAGTATAAGAGCAACGGTTCCCTCCCAAGTAGAAACACTTAACTGGCTACAAATTTGTATAAGCAAGAAAAACTTTATAAGTTTATCAACTATGGTCTTGTGGCTTGAAACTTACGTATTGCTTGTATTTGGACAGAGTCTTTGTGAAGATTTCACCTTTTTTAGTCACTTTTAAAACATTTCTTATCCTTTTATCAGATAATAATATTCTGACGTGATTCGGCATAAGTATAACATTTGTGACTAGCCTAGTGACATGGCTGCCCTAATTTATGCAAACCGTAATTGTTGCTATTATGTTGTCTTTCAGTAGTAAGCCAACTGTAGGGTCAAGTGGACCTTCTGGTAGAGACAATGCTATAAGATCTGGTCATGTCAACCATAGAAGCCTTGCAGTGCCTTGTGATTGGATGTGTATCATTTGTGGTTGTGTCAATTTTGCGAGGCGAACATCCTGTTTTCAGGTTTGCCTTTCCCCCTTCTTCTTGATAGTACTAGGAGGTTGAGTTACAAGTCAGCAATTATGTGAACTTCAGTTTTTTTCTGATTATGATTTATTTCTTGTTTTTTGGGAAACATGTTTGGTTGTAGTAATCAGCACTTTAAGTTGAATTATAACCATTCAGTTCATAGTCCAAGAGGTTTTCTAATTAAGGGTCCAGTATTTCTAGTTGATAAACTTACTGGTTGGTTGTCCAAAAATTGTTGTCAGGACACATCCTATATTAACATTCTCATGTCATATGATCATCATTTAGTGCCGGTAAAGAATAATGCCTGAAATCATTGGTAATGAGAAATTGGATGTGATTTGAGAACTTTTGAAAGTTGCTTTTATCGGTTTTGAAAAACTGCTGAAGCTTAATAAAAAAGACAGCCAAAACTCTGTCAAAGAGAGAATTAACAAGACGTAAAAACAGTAAATTCAAAAGTAGTACAAAACAGATCCTAAAATAATTGTAGGGTAGTTATATTCAGTCTTGTGTAAAAGCCAAAAATATCATTTTCCAATGACGCTTAGAGTTGGAATGGATTTTGGATATATAATGTTAAAAAGTTGAAAGCCCTATTTTTATCTCTTATTGCAGTGTAATGAGCCTCGAACTGATGATGCACCATCAGCAGATATAGCTTTGTCAAATCCAATGCCCTTAGGGAGGAAAGGGTTTGAATCAGGTTGGTTTAAGTTCTTACTTCCTCCTAACGTGTTTGATGTGTTGTCTATATAAAAATATGTTAATTTTCTTTGTAATCAGGACCCACTCATGTGCTAGTTGTTCGTGGATTGGATGAAAATGCTGATGAGGAGATGCTTCGCTATGAATTTTCCAAGCATGCTCCCATCAAGGTGAGGAAATTCTGACTTTAGTTATTTAGTTCATTGATGATATATGCTTTTTTCTTCTTGACTTTCTGGTGAAACCTTTTGTTTCAATTCTTACAGGATCTGCGTCTTGTTAGAGACAAGTTCACTCATGTTTCAAGGGGATTTGCATTTGTACATTTCCACTCGGTACGTTAGTTTGTCACTGTTTAACTGAATTTGTTCAACAGTGTAGTCCTTTATGTTCATTTCTATTGTGACTCTCAATTTAATAACTCTTCACTCCAGTTTTCTTGCAAAACATAGAGGAGCAAAGTAGTGGTTGTTTTGAGAACCTATTATTAGGTTTAATATTGTAAAACTGGTAGATAGAATTTTATGTTACTGATTTTTTGTAAAGGACCATAATATGTTTGAAAAACCCAGATCCATAATAAGTTGTTAATTAGTGGCTTACTTTTAATCTTTTAAGGGAGGCCATCTGGTCATGTTGTGTTCTGTGGGATTATGGTTCATCGTCTACATGCTTAACTATAAAGGCAGTGTTTCACTTGATACAATTGTGCAATGATATTATTATGGGATTAATTGCCATGTTATATCTTTTCAAAGGACTCTTATGAAGTCTTAGTCTGGATAGGAAATATTTTGTGTCGTAATGCATGCTGCTATAATGTGTTTTCACTAGTGAATAAAATTATAAAACAATGCAAGTGAATGCTCACATAACCAAAAACCTATGGTCCTTGGAACTGACAGATTTTTTTTTTCAGTGGAATATTTCCCTATGTTACCACTGTTTCTGCTTAAACTAGGTAGCCTGCAAATTTTTAAACCTCAACTATTTTTGGGTGGAAAACTAGGCTTGGAAGTTGAACTCTTATCTGCATTAACTAAGCAGTTTAGAAATTAAATAGATGTTTGCAGGGCCCTGCTTTGCCAGCTATGAAAAAAATAAAATTATAGAACAGTTTCATTAAATGTCATAGCAGATCCTCCGGAATTTCTTTTTACTTGCTTGTATGCTTTTGATAATTTGAAAGTGGCTGTAGTCTCAGATCAAGTTTGCTAATTTTCGAAGGTGTGGCTAAATGTTATTCAATGTTTTTGAATTTCAAACAAACAACTTGAGGAGGATTGACTGTTGTAGCAGAATCTGGTGAAATGCTATTACTTATTTTATAAATGCTTGGTTTGAACTTCTATGGACATATATATTCCATTGGTTGTCAAACTCTTTTCCTTTGCAGTTGAGTTCTTCCCATCCTGAGGAGGTGATGCTGGATAACATATGTTTACTTAATGAATGTTTTGCTTCTATTATCCTACTTGATTCTTTGCAATTTCTGTTCAGTTGCAATGGCTAGCATGAGCATTCAAACTAATTGGAATGTCTACATTTAAATTTTATTGTACTTATTATTGTGGTCTGGTGACTTTTAATTTCTACCAAGAAATACCCTTCTTTGGCTCATCGTAACTCTAGCTTGTATTCGACATATTTGGTCTTTTATTCCTACAATTCAATAATTTTGTTTGTTGCCCCTTCAATATACTCTTCTCTGTTGATTATTTGCTTTTGCTAATGTTTCACCCATGTCGCTTGGATTCCAAACTTCATTTTGAGCATTTGTTGGGACATAAGTAGGATTTTAAAACTCTAGAGCATTCACATAGTCCTGTTTTCTGGTGCATCCTGTCATTCTATGTTCTTTCTCACTGGATACTGGGAATTCTTTCACAAGCAGTATGATATACAGTTCTGTGATCCCATAGGTTGAAGATGCTACTAAAGCTTTGGAAGCAACTAATGGAACAACACTTGAAAGAAATGGACAGATCTTGAGAGTGGCATATGCAAAGAGCATTCTTGGTCCGGGATCTGGGGCATCAGGACCTTCACAGTCAAGCAGTCTAGCAGCTGCTGCTATTGAGGCTGCAGCATTTGCACAACAGGTATTCAAGAAATTGTTTGGGAGGTTCAGGTTTATATTTCTATATTTGTACAGCACTTGTGAAAAATCACTGATATGTACAACCTATGTCCGTTCACATTATGCAAATGTAAGGAACATTATGAGAAAATAGAATTAGAGTGTTTCCAGTTTTATGATCCTAAGCTAACAGACATCCATAGTATCAACAATATTTTTTGGTGATATGAATTTGTCGTGATTATCCAGATTGAAGTGATGGAAGAGCAACAGTATATTCTCATTAATGTAAAACAAGAGATTAACATGGGAAAGAAAAACTAGATATTAGGAGTGACTATATAAAATTGCTTAAGAAAGAAAGATATTTTGATTTCTTGTCAGAAGATGGAAACATTTTTTCCACACCAGGAGGATCTGGTGCAAAGTATGTTGAATTAGAGGTCCTCCAACAATTTTCAAGGAAAAGCACTTCAATTGGCTTCTGCAGATACCAAAAAGAACCATTGAACATCTTGGCAAATTGTTGTACATCCTGCTATGAACAACAAACTAAAGTTTGTTTTGAATAAAAACTCACTGAGAAGCTCCTTTAGCTTCCATGCTAATTGAGGAAGATAAATTATTCTAACTGAATATATGGATGAATGTAAACTCCTGGGGCATGTCAGAAGAATCTTTTAAAAATTACTGATGATGCTCATAAGTCAATGATCTTGATATGCCTTTCAGTGTTCCTATTTCAAAATTTGATTCTCTTACCCCAGTGAAGACATTCACCTGCTGACATGCCATTATATAGTTACTATTCCTATTGATATCACTTGCTTACTGGTTCTTCCTTTTTGGATTTTCTATTTACATTATACACAAATTTATTTTCTTTTTCTTTTTATTTTTATTTTCAGTATGATGCATATGGATGGGCACCAAAGGAATATAATCCAGATGACAAACAATCTACTAATGGGCATGAGCACACTGCTTCAGTTCAGAATGATGGTTCTTCCAAGCAATCTGGCTTTGTTTGGGATGAAGCATCTGGTTACTATTATGATGCTGCTTCAGGCTTTTACTATGATGGAAACACAGGTACCTGGTCTAATATATGCTTATTTTATTTGCACAGTAATTCGAGTGCATCAGTTCAATGATTTGTGCAACATTGCTATTTTGTAACTGAAGATGTCCCCTTGTCTCATGGAAAAGTCTTGCTGAATGCAAAAGCAATATTGCAACTCTCAATTGCTTTCCATTTCCTTTCTAGGAATTTGATTCTCATGTGCCAGATCCTAACAAGCACCATGGAAAAATCACATAAAATAATTAAAGAATCCGATTGCATTCAATAGATTATTCAAAATTTCAGATACTAGTTTGTGTGGAGGATGCCTAAGAAAGAATCCACTGCTAAGTAATAACCTTATGGTTACACTGGTAATTTGTCTAATAAAATCCCTCAATGAAATGTGTTTACAGATTCAAGAGTAGAATTTAAGTTAGGAAATAATTGCTAAATCTTGATAATCTTATTCTTTATTGCAGCATCATGTTAATAAGATGAATCATTGGGATTTGCTTTGACTAACGTAGCCAATGAATTGAAATGGTCAATTTATTGATATGACAGCTTTGAATTCTACAATGCAATCTATAAGATAGATACTATCTCAAATATGTTTCTTGGAAAGTTACGATTCTCCAATGTACTATATTTTTTGTTTGGGGTTTCCTTGCATTAGAAATGTGAGCTTGCAACATGATTGAAAATTTGCAGTCAAGAGCTAGTTATGAAACAGCCGTGGTAGGAACACTTGCTAAGGAGTCCAAAACAAACATATTGTTTTAACAGTTGGGGTTAGGATGATAATGAGTTGGTTAAGGATTAGGTATTGGTCACCTTAAAGAAAAAACCTTTCCCATACTAATATCCAATCAGGTATTGGAGTGTCACTATGCTTGTACCTAAACTGATTTTCATGTCCATCAGGTAATCAGTTACGCTTGAAGTTGTCATATTTTTCCAAGAAAGTACAAATAGCATTGCCCAAGTTGTACAAATGGTCTATAAAGATTGAAATGATTCCACTGTCATATTATATAAAACCAAAAACTTAAATATTGAACTGTATCATATTTATGAAGTTTATATGAATAATTGAGATTTGTATTTGGATATTGAAAGTCGCTTAAACTGAAACTCCACTAGAAAAAATAATCATACACAATCAACTGACACTCAGACTCTTTCCCAGAAGAAGCAACAATATTTGCAGTACTTTGCATGAACTTTAATTTTATAACACTATGGCTTGCAAACAGTATAGTCTGGACATGTATAATGAATGCGTCAACTATTGCATATATCCAGTACAGGTGTGAGTATAAGTATGATATGTATTAGCTGTAGTATTACCCATGTATGTTGGGTACAGATAGCTGTAGTAGTACTCGTGTATGTTGGGTACAGATTTCCCGTACATATTGATATTGAATCGTTTCATCACCTCACCATCTCTATAAGTTAAGTTGTTTGGGTACCATTTGGCTTGGATGCTAATTACTGAATGGCTCATATCCTTATTTTGATTTTCCAATTTTCTGTGCTTTGGAGATGTAAAACTGTTATGAAATCTGATTGTTGTTGCCGGCGGGGAGAGGTATGTATTGATGGCTTGGAAGTGTGCATGCATGTCAAATTGATTTGAGCCCCAAATTTGAACTGTCTCTTTGCTCTAGAACCTCTGAATTCTGTATTATTGTTACTTGTAGTCCTCCATCTGGGAAGTTGAAAACTGCTACTGTGACATGTACCATGATGTGGTTTGTCGAAGTATGATAGTGCCTTCTATTCAAATTTTGATTTATTGCCCTTACATGTTCAGGTCTTTATTATGATGGTAACAGCGGCATTTGGTATACATTTGATAACCAGACTCAGCAGTACACCCCTTGCACAGATCAGAGTGAAGAAAAAGCATCTGGCAAACAATCTGAGCAGTCCAAACCATCAGATGGTCCTAATGACCGAAAGGTAGTAATATCTGCACCAGCTGCTACCATTACTTCAGTGGAGAAGGCTGCATCCTTACCTGATGCAGTCCAAGCTGCTGCAGCAGCAGCGTTAGCTGCCGAAAAAAAGGGAAAGGAGAAGTCAAAGGAAATAAAACTTGCCTCCAAAAGCAGTATTTTGGCCAATAAGAAGAAGATGAACAATGTACTGACTATGTGGAAGCAGAGGAGTCATGAAGGGCAAGCAACTCGTGTGGCCTTTGATGACAATCAGCCAATTGTTTCTGTTGATGATAGACCTTTTCCAGTTGGACATGCTTCAAAAAGCAAGTTGAAAGCTGATGCAGTGACCACCAAGGAAAATCCTGTCTCCAGTTTGGGAGTTGGCATGGCCTCCTCTTTTTCTGAGACTGCTGGTTTGGAATCTGCTGTAAAATCAAGACCTGTGGGTAACAGCTCTGGTGGAGCTTTGATGGGGGTTATAAGGGGTTCTGGACGAGCTGTGATGAAATCTGATACTGAATATTCAGGGTCATCTAGTGGAGTTCCTACCTTTTCTTCTGTTGCTGTTTTGTAGGTTCATTACCACATGCAGATGTATCAAATGTTGCAACTCCCTTCAGGACAGATGCATCTGCATTGGGCTCTTACACACCTCCTCTGGCTACTGGGACTAGCAAGAGGAGGTTTTCTGAAATGCCACAATCTTCTTCTACTCAAAAGGAACAAACTCAGAATACCTACAGGGATCGTGCAGCTGAAAGGAGGAGCTTGTATGGTTCATCATCCTCTTTTGGAGATGATCTGCTTGATAGTGGGTTTGGGGATTCAAGTAAGTTTGTTAGCTATCGGTTTGTAAATAAACCTTTATTATTTTCCATACAGTCTTACATCTTAGATATATTAGCAATGATAAGTTGCTTATGGCATTTGGGTGGCCAATGAATGCTCATCAGATCATGGACTTGCAGTTTTTCAGTTATCTGAATTGATGGTCAATTGGTTGTTTATTTCCTGATTTGTATTAACTTGCTTGAAATTGTTTGTTTATGATTTGTGAACTATGAAGGTCGGGATTTGGCATT
>JANIMX020000219.1:189560-202919 GCA_024582655.2 Erythroxylum kunthianum | reverse complement strand
CTGATGTTATCCGAAATAACACCAAACATAATATAACAAACCAACCACCATTAATGGTAATAGTAATCATTCCTTCATCTTAACCAACCATCATAATTATAAAGATTATATCTATTCTCATTCCTCTCTCTATATTCATTATCATTCCCATTGTCATTGTCCTTTGTGAACCAAGCGCCCCCTTAGTCTTTCCTTCTAAAGTTGTATGAAATATGTGATTTTCTTATGATGCAAATGAGGGGGATGTGGTTTTGAAGGGTCACTCCTTATGGATACAATGTATCATTTATTATCAATTTTTGTAAGCGAGTCCTTCTAATTCCTTATGCTTCATGTGGTTTATGTATAAAGGCTTGAATCTAAGTTGTGAAATAGAGTTTTTGCATTCATCATAGCTGATGGTACCCAATTTTGAGTGAATGTTAATTTTTGTGCTTGATATTTCATTGAGTATTTTTCTTGATTCCCTAACTTTGATGACTTTTGTACTACACTTTCCAAATATCTCTCACCTTAACCATTTCCCACATTACAACCTTAAAAATTCTATTGATTTATGATTATGCATGTGAATCTTAGCGGTGAAGAACTGAAATCATATGCAAAGTTGTAGAATGTCTTGATCATGATTGATGTATGAGTGTACCTATAGATCTATCTTATTTAAACATATTTTGTCAAAGTCTACAATTAGATTGCTCAACTTTTAAAGGGAATAGTTGTTGATTGATCATGAATAAAAACATTTAATGTTAAGTTCTTCTTACATTTAATCTATTCTTAGGAAATATGAAAAATGAGGAAGTGTTTTAGATTGAAAATGAGAAGAGAGATTTCGACAGGGAATGGTGAAATTGAAGCTAAAAACGTAAAAGTAATATACTTTGTTGGGCTTATTTATTTTCATAATCTCCTACTGGGATTTCTGTCTGTTGCGTGTTGCGAAGGCCCAAGGCTTTCACAATGTGTTGTGTGCCCGAGAAATTCAATTTTGAATTTTGCAACCCAATACTTTCATATTCTATTTGGATTGGATTGGATTGAAAAGAATCACAGATTCATTTGGGTACCATAGGAATACAAAAATCTATCAACTATTAGATAAAAGGAAAGTTAAACTTAAATGTCATAATTTGATAACAATGGAGTTACTAAAGCAAAAGAGGCTTTCCTTATTCTTCTGATGGTTACCGAAAGCTCTCATTGCATGTGCACGCAAGCGTTATATTCGCCTGCATATTCTCCCATTCCATTTCTCACTCTCTTTTTTTGACGGTTTCCAAATCTAATTTCTTCTTTAAATATCTACAAATAATTCCATAAATGCACGACAACAACCTGTGTAATAACAAATTTCTACGGAAAAGGTATACCCATACATATTATATCACCTATATATTAAGGTTGGACGTCACTTTGTTTCTTCTCTCTTCGTTATAATCTCCATTGTCATACCATAACTCAACACAACACAACCTCTCTCTCTCTGTCTTTCTCTCTCTTTCTCTTAGTTCAATTCATCCAGAAATGGCTACTGCAACTGATAAGCTCCCTCAACTCAAGACTGCTACTGCTGCTCTTAACCAAATCAGGTCATCACTGGCTACTTGTCGCTTGGTATTCATTTAATTTGGATCTAAGTTCGCTTTACCTGTTTCTGATTGCCTTATGTTTCTCTTTTGCAGTGAGAACGAGAAAAATGGTTTCATCAGCCTCGTTGCTCGCTATCTCAGGTGATTCCGCGCAAATTACGCTTCAATTCCCTCGCTGCTTCAGTTTCGTTAGTTTTTTGTTGTGATGCTATTTTTAATCAATTAAGTTGTTGTCTGATTAGTCCACCTAGATTTGTATTAACTAGTTCTAGATCAGTTGCTTTTATATTTGATTCTGTTGTAAATCTATGATTTCAGATGTTTTTCTCCCCAAATAATTATTCTAAATTCGTTTAGAATTTTGAGATCTTATATGTAGTATTGATTTCTGTCGCATTTTGAGAAATTTTCGAATTACTGATTATCCATTGGCTTTGAAATTGTGAACTAAATGAAGTGGTGAAGCCCAACAAATTGAGTGGAGTAAGATCCAAACACCCACCGATGAAGTAGTTGTTCCTTATGATAGCTTAGCGCCTACTTCTGATGGTAACGCTTTGAATTATCAGTGATTCTTTATCACTAGGTGTTACTTTCTAGAAGCTTAACAGTCATTCTTTTATCTACAGATCCTGCAGAAACCAAGAAACTTTTGAACAAACTCGTTGTTTTGAAGCTTAATGGAGGTCTGGGGACAACAATGGGCTGCACTGGTCCCAAGTATGTTTTTCCTGTTGCCGCATTCTCAGAATTTTAACGAGATACACTTTACACATACTCCTCATCCTTGCCATTGTCCACCATACCTGAAGATAACGTGTGAGAGACATGGGTTAGGAAGAGGGGCTGCTTGCATCTGAAATTCATTTGATTTAGTAAATAATGTTGTAAAGTTTTAAATTTAAAAGTGATACAAGTTGAACAATTTCTGTAATGCAGATCTGTCATTGAAGTTCGCAATGGACTGACATTTCTCGACCTTATTGTCATCCAGATTGAGGTCTAAGTTTTTCTGGCATTGTTTCTTTTGATATGAATGTACTTTTGATCTATTTGTTTATCTTCACCTGCAACTTACAGTTAGAATTATTATAGAATCTCAATTCCAAATATGGGTGCAAAGTTCCCCTGATTCTTATGAATTCATTCAACACTCATGAAGATACACTTAAGGTCTGACCTTGATGTTTAATTCCTTCTTTGATGTTTTATGTTTTGGCTTCGTTTCATTGGTAAGCTAACCACTTCTTTTCCTGCTTAGATCGTGGAGAAGTACTCAAAATCAAACATTGAGATCCATACTTTCAATCAGGTGTGTAGTATTGTTTCTTTGGCTAGCATTTCAGTGTTACATTGTGCGCTTCCAGATAAGATAAAACAATAAACTTATATTTTATCCCCTTGGATTTACGCAGAGCCAGTATCCTCGTATTGTTGTTGATGATTTCTTGCCACTGCCAAGCAAAGGACAGGCTGGAAAAGATGGATGGTATTCTTCTCTATAATGAAACTTTTCTACTGGAGAATGAATATGTGGATGCATAATACTATTACTCTTGTGCATTTGAATTATACATTCTATTAATACCTGTTTGAGAGATGGACTTAATTATATATTTGGAAGGGAGGGAGGAGTTTAGTAACTGAAAGATTTGAGTTTGTATGTATACCCCCTTTGTATATTGGTAAATCTAGGTATTGTTAGCATATGTGAGTATGCATGCAATGAAAATATGCTCATAGTGCTTAGGGTAGTTGATATATGAAAAGTTGAATTAAAGGCTCTTCAATACGATGTCCTTGTGGTTTCATCATTAGGAAAGCTTGTTGGATATATTTTCATTCCTTTGCCACTGGCTTTTATTTGATTGATTACCAGGTTTTTCAGTGATAAAAGTTTGTAATATCTATGAATTTTCATGAATAAAAATAGTTTGTGTTTAGCATTATATTTCAACTGTAAAAATTAAAATTTCATGTTTTTTTTCCAATTCACTGCTTGTTAATTTCTATTTTGAGATTTATGCCTATTTTTTCTTACTCTATATTGGAGTTTGACCATTATAGAATACCTAAACTTTGAAGTATGAAGTATGCTGCACGTGTGGCCAGTAAAGGGTATTTCATTGCAACCATCAAACATGGGTTGCATTTGAACTATATGACAGGCATATAATAATAGCTTTTGTACATTTAATTTACATGAAATTAGTTACTTATCTTGGTCAGGTTCTCCTAAAGAAGTAAAGTTTAGAGTAATCACTTTATGAAAATTTCTAAAATATGGAAACAAAAAAAAAAGTGTCTTAAACTGCACAAGGAGCATTTCTGCATGGAATGGGCTTTTTGGTGTGTAGTTATCTAGGAATGATGATAGTATAAATGTTAGTTTTCTTTGATTGATTATATGATAAGTTCTTTATTAGCTGTTTACTTCACTTGAAGGTATCCTCCTGGACATGGTGATGTTTTCCCATCCTTGTACAACAGTGGCAAGCTTGATGCTTTATTATCACAGGTTCGCAATGTGATCCAGGATTATGTTTTACCTTAAGTGTTTAGCAGTAACTTGTATTCAAAAATTTCCTGAAAATCTTACCTATTTTATGTGTTCCTTTATCCTTCGCAGGGTAAGGAGTATGTGTTTGTTGCAAACTCAGATAACCTTGGTGCTGTTGTTGATCTGAGTATCCAAATTTAAGTTTTTCCAGTGTTTTTAGTATTTAAGGGTGAAACAGGTGACAGTTGAGGCTTTTAGACCACCATTATCCTTGACTTGTGTTCCAGAAATCTTGAATCATTTAATCACAAACAAGAATGAATACTGTATGGAGGTAAAGAGATATGATCTTACTTAAGTTTGACTTTTCCATTTTAGAGCTGTTTTCTGATAGTTTCGTCCTTTTGTAGGTGACCCCTAAAACCCTTGCTGATGTCAAAGGTGGTACTCTAATTTCTTATGAAGGGAAAGTTCAGGTAGGCTGTTTTTACTTAGCTTTAGATTTTGTTTATGTCATGTTTTCACTTCCCTGTGAAGGATCTTCCATGAAGATGGTTAAAGTGATCTTATCAAACCACATAGATGACTTGCCAAAATCTGTTAAAACTTAAAAATAACTAATTGTGTGTAAACAGTTTAAAATGAACTGCTGAGCTAAGTGGTTTCATGTGTTAGAACTGTTACAACTTCATGCTACTATCTCTGAAATATATTTTGAGTTGAAAATAACAAATAATGTTAGTTTAGGCATGCATCTTGGATATTTGGTTTCTGTTTTATAATGAACTGTGTGCTCTATGTAGTGTTGCTACGTAAGGTATCTCTAAAGCAGATTATTTTGAATTGACAATATGTACTTGTGATTTATTTTGTATGGATACACATCAAGTAAAAAGTTTGGAAGAGGACTATCTGGAGTCAAAGTTTGAATTATAGCTATTCAAATAATTAAATTTGCTTCTCTTAGCTTGCTTGGATTGTTGGAAATTTTTTCTATTCTCATATCTAAGATTGTTGAATCTTATGTATGCATCTCCAGATTCCACCAAAGAGTACTCAGGTAGGAAATAGCTTTGAGCCATGTTGAAGTTAGGAACAATAACTTTAAGACCTGTTCTTTAATTATTTGGAAACAGTTGAAATTAAGACAATAAATCCCAAAGATAAGTGATGAGCATGGCCTTTTCTGGATTATTTGAAGGAGGAAGTGGTATTGTTTTTTCCCTTGACATTGTGAATCGCCTGCTACTAGCAACTTTCTGATATTTGAAGTAGCTAAACATAATCGCACATACCTATCAATTTCATATAGCACCCTATTTCCATTCTTCTGTACTTGGGAGCCTGTTCAATATTTATTTTGTTGCAGATTAGCAGTACACATTGATAAGTATGTTGATTGGGAACAGTTTTATTAACATATACTGTCTTTTGCTGGGAAATTTAAAAGGTTTTGCTAATTGGATGTACTCCCTTTTAACTGTGGACCAGTTGAATCCTGTTTTAGTCTTCTCCCAGAAATAGTTTGGATGAGAACCTTACAAATGATTATTTAGTGATACTTACATCTCCGTATACCTCTCTAAATGGATATGGTTTGCTTTTACCATTTATGCTCTCTCATTTTTTGGAACTTTAAAATAACTTTATTTAAATACTTCCATCCTAACCATGAATTATTCAGTGCTATTCTCCCTCACTTCTATGTTAATTAATGCTTTCCGCCTTGATTATGTCATGCAGCTCCTGGAGATTGCCCAGGTCCCTGATCAGCATGTAAGCCATTGGTTCATCTTTCTCTTCATAGATAGTGGGTTTGGGTTAGTCAGACCATCTACTGTTACCTGTATATATACAGAAAAAATTGCTTTTTGGGTGTGTTATCCTATAGCCACAAGACAAACTGCACCATGTAAAATTCCAAACATGACAGAAGTAACAGTCTTATTACCAAATCACTGTTCAACGTCTGTTCACTTTTCCTTCAAAACAATCTAACAGTGATATAAGCTGCTTTCATTGTGTTGGTAATATCTGTGAGGAAGATGTCTAACTATTATATTTTTGAAACAGGTCAATGAGTTCAAGTCGATAGAAAAATTCAAAATTTTCAACACAAATAATTTGTAAGTAAATCTTGTCATTAATGCAATAGCAGTCACTTGATATATATTACTAATATGGATATTTTAACAGGTGGGTGAACTTGAAGGCAATCAAAAGGCTTGTGGAAGCTGATGCTTTGAAAATGGAGATAATTCCAAACCCAAAGGTTTTCTTCCAATTTTCTTTGCCCTGTATTTTGAGAAGATGGAGTCAAAAGGTTCAACAGTAAGATGGACAACTTTTAGATAACATGGATGCTTTTCTTTTTCAGGAAGTGGATGGAGTTAAAGTCCTCCAGTTAGAAACTGCAGCTGGTGCGGCAATTAGGGTACTTGATTCACTTACTGATCTTTATTGTGAATGTGAAATGTGGACTTCATTTGATCTTAATTTCCACCTTTCTATGACAGTTTTTTGATCATGCTATTGGTATAAATGTACCCCGATCTCGGTTTCTTCCAGTGAAGGCAACTTCAGATTTGCTACTTGTTCAGGTTGCTTTCTTTTATTTTTGTGCTTTAGATTATTGGATAGCAGTTTTTGCAGAATTAATCAACTTTATTTTCCCTCTGTTGCAGTCTGATCTTTATATATTAGAAGATGGATCTGTAGTCCGAAATAAAGCTAGAACTAATCCTGCAAATCCTTCTATTGAGCTTGGCCCAGAATTTAAGAAGGTAAATTTTAGTTTGCTTATTGTAGACCATGATTAAGTTCAAATTTGGTTACTCTGGTTTATATATTACCCTTCATTCACAGGTCGGGAACTTCTTAAGTAGATTTAAGTCAATACCCAGCATCATTAGCTTGATAGCCTTAAGGTGGCTGGTGATGTGTGGTTTGGAGCCAATATTACTCTCAAGGTACTACTTTCAATCTGAGTTTTTGTCAAATAGTTGTTGCCTCAACCTGCATAGTAGACACATGTTCTGTCCATTTGCATGCTTTACATATAATGGGGCTGAAACAGTTAGGAATATATACCTCACCACGTGGTGTGCTTTGAGTCAATTGTGTTGTATGGGACTTGCGATGATCGATGGTCTAAGCTGTGTAGCAATAGGTTGGTGGTCTCAATGTTAGTAGCTTAGTAGGAGTGTTATTCCAGGTTCATGATGGCTTATTACTAATCCATATTTTCTAAAATGTTCATGTGGTAAATGAACACTATGCTGTCTTTAAATTAAGGGAAAAGCCATAAAACTTGGATCAGTTGTTCATACCTATCTTTCTTGTTAATCCTCATCCATGTATCATTTTGAATCCACTGAAAAAAAAATAGTGGTAAAAATTAAAAATTGTTTTCCACAACTCAGTCTTTCATTATTTTACTGGCTAAATTGATTGATATACCGTCATGGAAACTGGCTACGTTGTTGAACCTAATTGCATTCATAGATCCTAGTAAAATGTTAGTTTTATCACTTGTTGGTTTTCTCATCTTGCTTTTAGATTCTTTTTATGCTGGAACTACTGACCAAAACAGGACCCATAAATTTGACATAATTATGTGATTCTCTCATGGAAAAAGTCAAACATGCTTCTGGTCTGCATGTTGATATGAGATCTTTTTCTTTTTCTCAAATGTGGAAAGAACTGCTGATGTGATTGGTGTAAAGAGATAAATGAATGCCTGAGTTGTTAAACGAAGTCTATGCAAAGGCACTGAATTCGCTCTAGGCATGTGGAAAAGCTTCACTTGCCAACGGTGGATCAAAAAGTTTATATGCTCTATGAAGATTTCTAACGGTAGTGGAGAAGGGGCTCTAAAGCCTTATTTTAACTTCCTTGGGTTTAGATGCATCCTTCAATGCAATCATTGGATTAGTTAAGCATGGTTTGTTCCAAATTTTTTTGCTGGATGTGTAGTCATCACACTGCATAATTTCTTCTTATTTTTGCTTATACTTGTACAAGCTTTGCTGTAACTTTGTCTTTCTTTTGCAGGGAAAAGTGAGTGTTGTTGCAAAATCAGGAGAGAAATTGGAAATTCCTGATGGAGCAGTGATTCAGAATAAGGTAATTCATTACAACTGTTATATTCGTTGGATCAATGTATAAGCGGAAATATAATACCTAAAGATATTGATGTCATAATTTTCCAGGAAATTAACGGCCCTCAGGACATTTGAAAAGGTTTTCTGGAGTAGACTTGGTTGAGAGATGTTGGACATAGAAGAGGAGATTGTTGTCTCCCGTGTTTTGATACGAAAATAAGTGGTTATCGTTTGAAGTATCTGAATCTCGGACACTTTTTTCGAGTATTGAACTTTTCCTTTTCCATTTTCTTTTCTTCTTGATGCACTGTAAAGCCTCTCTTATCTCTCTTTGCTCCGTAGCTGTTTCATTTTCAGCTCATTGTTATGCGTTTCGATATATGCTTGAGAAGAACAGTGCATAAAAGTTTTGGTTCCATATGTCGTGTTGGCTTGAAACTCACTAATTGTAAAAAAACATGTCGTACTACATAAGAACAAATTTGATATGGAATCTATCTAACCACGTCCAAAGACACCTGTTTTCACATATAATTGGTAAGAGAGTTAATTTCGTTGTGAGGAAGCGCTTCGCTGAACCGACAGCCATTTTCATGGTGGCATGGAAAACTAGATAGGTCATGAGGCTTGAGCTCCTGCTTTATAAATCAGCTATATATCCAAAATTGGGGAGGCAATTTGGTGGAGATTACTTCCAACATTTTGTATATATATTTATAATTAAGAACTTTATTGTATGAAGTTGATTTCAAGTTTCTAATTTCATTGATATTTTTTGAATTAGTTAAGAACTCTATTGGGGCAGCTCAAAAACTCAGCAGAATGTAAAGGCAGTTTTTGATACCGCCATTAAGGTTGTTCTTCAGCCCCCAAAGCAAAAGAAGAAGAAGAAAAAAGGGTAAGAAGGCTTGCTCCATACTGTAAGACAAAAAGGTACGTTTAACAAACAAAAGTAACCTCAAGAGTCGTCAGTTATTAATAATAATAATATACATATATAATATAAATTAATAAGCTCATCATATTTATTAAAAATTAGAAAAGTACATAATTTTTATTTATTTAATAGTAACTAAAAAATGTTATTTTTTGTTTTGAAAAACACAAAAAGCAATATCATGGAACAAAAGCCAAATACAAAGTTTTTCAAGAAGTTTGGACACCCGAAGATGACTCCATGACTTGCTGTGAGGTAACCAAACCTACTTTAAGAAAACAGGGGCTGACTTGCTGTTGGTAGGAGATCAAGCACATGTGAGTTGACTATGAAGAGCTGTATGATGCACTATAATACTAATTCCTTCAGCTACTTCTTCCTTTCTTTCATCCCCATTTTTTACTTCCTTAGTATACCCTCTTCGTCTCACCCCATCTCTCCGTTGTTGGGTGTTCATCCCTTAGGTATCTTTCTCTTTCTCGGTCTCGACCCAGATCCAATTTTCATTCTAATTGCTGTTTTCTCGTTGTATCATTGCTTTTACCATTCTGTTTTATAAGTCAAGTCTTGATCTTTGGCGTTGCAGATGAGAATTACTTTGCTTCGCAGCTGATCAACTGCAAAGACGGTTCTAAATCCTTCACCAGAGACCGTCTCAACGATAATTTCTGCGATTGCGTTGATGGCACGGACGAGCCAGGTCTTACTTTACTTAGCATTCTTACTCTTCTGGATCATTTGTAACAGATATTTTGTTGGGTTCTCAACATTGCTTGCTTGTTAATTATCTGTTTATTTTTCAATGGCATGCCTACACGGAAATTTGATTGCCTGCTTATTTCGGACGTGATTGACTTATGAAAATGCCAAAGCCATGAATGGAAGTATTAGAATCTGTTTCTAGTTTCGTTGACTTGATGAAAAAACACCAAAAAATGATTGCCTTGAAACTTATGTTTTCAGAGGGTATTTCGATACACATTGAGTTTTTGTTCCCCTCTGATTGTCAATTTTGGTTTCTTTTTCTTCTTTGATTTTTACTCACTTTCAACGTATCACTCTGATCTGAAGTTCTACAGATGTTTGTTATAATTTATGACTATGCATGGCATGTCCTTGTTGACCCTGCTGCTATCTCTGTCATTCACAAACAGTGAAACATAATTAATCATCTTGCACTGTAACTTCCACGATTCATTTGGTTACAATCTCGTTCTGTTTGCAGGAACTCCAGCCTGTCCTAGAGGCAAATTTTATTGCAGGAACTTAGGAAGTACACCTCAATTTGTTTTCTCGTCTCGCATTAATGATCAAATTTGTGGTAATTATAATCATTAATCTGAACTGCTCTCTTCTCCTTTGCTTCAAGTTAAACCTTGTTTGTGAAGTCTTCTTATGAAAGCATATGGTACTAGTGAGCATTTTCTTTGGAGTCAACCTAATTGATTATGGCCCTTTTGGTGGCTCATTACGCAGTAGTGCATCCAACGCTATTACCGTACTTCTTTTGCAACTGATTCCCTATAATTTGCCGACTTTTGTCCTTATGTCCGGTTAAAAGAGTTGGACCAGGTACTTAAACTTATTGGGTAAATTATAATTTAACCTTTCTATTTCAATTAGTCTGTTCTTATCCATTAACATGAAGTTTTAGTCTTTCAGAGAGTGGTTGCTGCTTAAATTGGCCCAGTAGGACTGCTGCTAATTTTTTTATGCTGTTTTTTTCTGGGGTTTAATAAAGATTGGTTGTTCTTCAACATTCTGGCTTGATTTCCATTTCTTCACCTGTTAACTCAGCAGACTGTTGTGATGGAAGTGATGAGTATGATAGTGGTGTCAACTGCCCCAACACTTGTGTCATGGGTGGAAACATGGCGTACAAAAGTGGAAGTTATATGTCATCAATTGACATAAAAGAGTCAAGAGCTGGAATTCTCTTGGATGATCTGTTGCAGAAAGTTAAAGGTACTCTTTTGATCTTCTTACTTTCTTTCCATCTCTCTTTAAGGGTTTATTTTTCTTTTTTATTTTTCTCATAGCTCATTTGTAAATAAAGTTATCACATTTGAGTTCGTTATTCTTTACTTTCAGGGTTGAAGGTGGTACTTCTCCTACAAGTTGTTCTTTTCATCTGTGTGGTTATTTTTGGTATGTTCCATCGACGTGTCAGATACAAAAGAAGGCGTAATCGTTAAAACCCCCCTTTTATAATTTATGAAAATACATATTTGTGTATTTTACTGTCAAAATCATTAGTAATAGAATTTAGCTATGATGAGTTATGTAAATGTAATTTTCTTGTTATTTAATAACTCAGCGTAGTCATGATGTGTACTGTTATAAAATGGAGGTGAGATGAAGATATTTGATAAAATGATAATCGTAAATGCTGAGCGGAATAATGGTAACCTAAAATAAAAAACATTTTTACCTAAAAAGAAAAAGAAAAATAATTGACTTGGATTAACAATTTGCAGACTTTGCAAGTCAAGAGTTGAATCCTTGTCCCACCTCTTCTTTGTTTGCATTTACTCTAGGCATCTGGAGCATAACACAACAGCTTTGTAAGCTAGAAGCAATCTCACTGAATCATGTAGAGATCTTTGATTGGCTCTATTGGGAAAGGAAATTGAACAGCGATGGTTATTTCAGGATAAAGAAAAGTCAAAAGATCAATTGGCTCAGGAGCTTATATCTTGGATCAAAGAACAGTTTGTGATTAATCATGTCCACACTATTTGCAGTCCCTTAGCTGGTCACTTTTGGAGAACACTAGACTTGCCTCAGCTCTGTCCTTGGGAAGCAAGCATGCAAGCTCTAACTCGAAGCCAACTGAAAGACAGGACTTTTCCTATTTTAGAAGCTAGTGTCTTCCTCAATTATCAGACTTACCTAGTGGTTCAACAATGCATTTTATGTTTCTCAAGAAGTAACAGGCTAGGCCTCTGTCTAAGCTTTTACTGAGCTTTATATGGTCAGTTGTACTTTTAGTTAATGAATAACAGGACTAAACTAGCTCCCTTGTTCTTAATGGCTTGCCCCTACAGTTCCCTTGGCTCAAGGCCTGTGTACTTTGAAAAACTCTGCTTCTTTTGGAATTCAATATACCTCTATTGTCCCAAAAAAAAAAAAAAAAGGACTTCCAGACCTATCGTCATTTTTTGTGTTGTAACATTGTGCACGAGATGTTTGTAATGACATGACAATGAAGTTTCGACACCAATGCTTATAATATTGGTTTATGATTGCGTGATATATTAACTAAAAGTAATTTTTATAATTAATTTATAAGATAAAGTTCATTAGATGATTATATCTTTTAAATGTAATTATGAAGATTTTAATTATTAGATTTATATGCATTTATTTTTTATTTTTAAATTGATTAAAATCAATGTGTTGTTAAGATTATATATTAATAAAATAAAAAGGCTAACACATATTATGTTGCTTAGTTATGAAGTAGTTGATTTTATAGACTAAAATATAGAATTACTTAAACAAATATGTGATTGCTTATTAGACAACAAATTTATTAAATTACTATGACATGAGAAATTTATATGGAATACTACTTGTGTATATATGAAAATACTCATTGTAATAATTTCACAAGTGATTACTTGATTACATATTTCTAAAATATTTCATATAAGAATTGTTATATATTGATACTATTTACGACCTATTTTAATCAAAATTAGTTCAATTAATAGTTTTTTAAATATAATTATTACAATGAGTATTATCATATATAACATTAAATATATGGAAATAGTTTAATAATTACTATATACACCATAAATAATTAGAAAGTATATTCCATTTTTTCGATTAGACATAAAAAAATAATTAAGGAGAATGATATTACCTCTCTAATGCACATCAGCTATACTTATGTGCTTTAATTTTCCGTTTAAAATCCTAATCCTAATCCTTTTCCTATTTCTATTGTTGTTCTCTGGCGTTCCCTTTTGTTCTTTGTGCTCCATTATATCCCAAACTTGGCTCTTTTATTCTTTTACTTGGTTTCATTACTCATTTTAGCCTCAATATGTTTTTGGAGATGTATTCATTAGATAACATTGAAATTCTCACAAACTCTACTCTTAGATGGTTGAACTTGTTTGTTAATATATGAAACAATAAGATGAATGTATATTTATAGGTGCATCAAACTAATTACAATAACCTGGAGGGTCACAGGTTGGAGTCACAGAAACAACC
>JANIMX020000218.1:3042458-3055874 GCA_024582655.2 Erythroxylum kunthianum | reverse complement strand
AAATTGAGAGCGTCTCTCTCTAGTTTCTCTCTCTAAGGGTTTCGTAGAGTTTTGTACGAGAAAGGCTGGCTTAAGTTACGAGAAATTGAGCGCCGCACGAGAAACTTCGTTGAGTGAAGTGTGAGGTCGTGATACTTATCCAAACACCTACTATTAAGTGAAAAGGACAAATAATTCGTCTGGGGCGCCGTTTAAGTAAAAACGCAAAGGTAGTTTGGGTATTTGACAGGAGTTTCCGTACAAACTGAAAGGTTTAATTGATTTAACTTTTCAAAAAACATGTTTCTTAAAGAATTTAAGTTTATTATATGAGTGAATGCTCTCACGAACAATTGAAATAGGAAGGAACCAAAAAGCTTAACCCTCTTCCTTATATTTAGAGAGAAAGCACCTCTTCTTGTTATTGTAGTACAGAAGAAGAAGAAGAAGAAGAAGAAGAAAACAAACCTTAGAAAGGGAAACCATCTTTTGTTCAGTAGTAACATTCAATCTCTACACTTGTCTGTTTGATTCTTTTGTTAACAACTAAAGACTTTCAAAAGCAGAATGGGAAAGAAGCGGCAAGCAAAATCACAACACCAAAACCATCAAAACCCTAATATTGCTGAAGCTTCCCGTATTCGAATTTCCCAAATAATCGATCAGTTCCGCGCTTCCAACGACCAAGGTACGATATTTTTCTGATGTATTCGGTCGTTTTATCATGTTCTTAGATTGATGGAATTGTTCATTACCTATTGTTAATGGGAAAAAAGGATCCTTAATGACTACCTAATTTTTTGTTTGGATGAAAGGAGTGTTCTATAGGTTTAGATGTTATGAAATTCTCAAAGTAGAACGAGCGAGTTGTTCATGACATTAAAAGAACGGCTGTTTTTCTTTTGGCAAGTGAAAGTCTAGGGGAAACTCTAAGCTGCGGAGTCGTCAGCTTAACACCTTGTCTCTAGGGTTTCACTTATTTCTCAATACTATCTGACCACGTTTAACACCTTTTCCTTTTCATTTTTTTTTTGGATTATGGGTTCAGTTTACACGTTTGAAGCCAATCTTTCAAACCACGAGCGCGCTGTTGTCCATGAAGTGTGCAGGAAAATGGGAATGACCTCCAAGAGTTCTGGGTGAGTACATATTTTTGGTGCCTATGCCCCTCGTGTTATTATGAAAAAAATTAATTTGTCAAGTTTTGTATTTATATATCTAGCTTTTATTGGTATTTGTTTTTGGTGTCTCAACTTCCTGTTATATCTTATGAGCCTGAGACCTTTAGGCATCGGAGTCAACGGCGTGTTTCTGTTTACAAGGTTGCAAAGAAGGTGGACAACCGAGTAGCCAAGGAAGGTCTCACCAAATTTATGTTTTCAGAACAATCAAAACTGGCTTTGCAAGATCTTTTTGCAAGTTACCCACCTGAAGAAGGAGTGCTTGATGAGAAACTAGTTATCGAGGATAGTGAAAAGGCGGATAGAATACAGATTAAGAGAGATGACATATTCTGTAGACCTTCAATGAGTAAAGCAGAAATATCTAAGAAGGTGGATTCACTTACTTCTAGAGTAAACAGTGCAGCAACACTTTTACAGGTTTGAATTTTCACCACAGCTTTTAGAAATTTATGGTTTATCTTTGTTGATATTGTGGCTTTATAGTTGTCTTTAAGACATAAGATTAAAGCCAAGATTGTGCAGTTTGGTGATGGCTACTTTGGAAACGCTTTATATTCATTCCTTGGAAAGATATCATAGACACACATGCACGTAAAATATGTATGCGTGCATGTACACATATTTTCCAATTATAGATATCCACACGTGCACAGATGGTTCTATATCTTCAATGAAACGTCATGGTTGTCAAATATTTATGAGATTCAATTGTATATTTCTCAATTAAGTATCTTGATTGTTAAATGATTCTGAGATCCCTTTGTGAGTACAGATTGCTGAACTAAGGTCCAAGTTACCAATTGGATCCTTCAGAGATGCCATTACTTCTGCCATTGAATCTCATCAGGTTACACCTTGATTTTAGTATCAACATTTTTCTGCACAAGTCCTTGATACAGATGTGACATGAAATCATACCATTTATAGTTCTGTTATCTCAATAAAGTATGAAATGATTTTTGATAAGATGATTTTAACTTTTCTAATTTCCTTTTTGCACGCAAGATGTATAAAGTCTGCTACTTCCTGACCTTAATAAAAATATTAATGATCTTATTTCTAATTGTAGCTAAACCTTAAAAATTTTTTGTTTGTGTATTGAACCTATCTTCCTTGACCATAAAGCATATATTATGAACAAAAGAATCCTTGAACTATTAACTGTTGGATATGAGTTTCTTTATGGGGTTGTTAACTGTTGGGGCAACGAGAGTTTATTTAGCTGTTTCCTGATTGCTGGAGTTTTGTTATTTATTGTTTCGTAGTTTTCTTATTTTTGAAAGCACTAGAGTAGAGTAATGATAAAAAATTTGAACTCTCTTGATCAATTGTCCTCTCCTCGTTTTCATCTTCTCTACTGCTAAGTTCCTCTCTTTCTCCTTTATCTTATACTCTGGTTCCAAGTCACGTCTTCTGTTGAGCTATTTTAGAACGACTGGACTTCTGGTTCCTTCTTAAAGCTAAACTTTATATTATATTTGGATACAGGTTGTTCTTATATCTGGAGAAACTGGCTGTGGAAAAACCACACAGGTTCTGGTTTTCTCTTTACTTTTTATTACGAATTATTGAACTTGTCAGAAACGACTTGCAAAATTTGTTTTTCACCATATCTTTTGTTTACTGATCTATCATATGTTTGCACATCTCTCTCTATATGTATGTATTTATGTATTATCTATGCATTGTCCTAGAACCTTTCATTTGTAAGTTTTTGGCTGACTGGTGTTGGTGAATTTAATTTTATTGCTGAATTGATTGAAAATTGCGGTAGTGCAGTTCTTGTGACTGTTTATACATGTTGTGGTTAGAAAACAAGAATGTTGAATTCATGGTAAATAATATGGTGATCTGTAATATGGTATCTGCATTAGGAGAGTGCCCAACTCATTGTAGTAGTTTGATAGAGAATTAACTTTTGAAAAATCAATTAGGGTGTTTTTCCTGATTCATGACCCTAGGTATCTGTGATGTGTGAAATCAAATAAGTGCTTTTGAAGATGAATTTCCATTGATAAGTTTGGATGGAGTGATCAAAAGTAAATACCAAGTAAAATGATTATAGAATCCAGTAGGGCTTGGATGAAATGGACAAAAGAAAACTGAGATCATATATGATTATAAGGTCTAGCTAAATTGAGAGGTATTTTGCAATCAGGCTGCAAGTAGTTTATGAACCCAGGTGCATTCAGATGCTGAGATGGACACAAGATAATACACAGTAGGTTAAGAAACAAGTGACCCATAAGAAGGTCATGCACTGATCAGTTGGTATGCCTATTCTATATGTATGTCCATATGGGCATGGAAGAAGACTAGTTAGTTTTTGATATATGAGGGACATGAATAGGTGGGAATTTACTTGAATGGATCTATCATTTGTTATCTGCATCATATAGGATTTACTAAAAGCATGTGTAATGTGGAATAATCATTGATGTTGACATAGAGCAATCAAATGGTTGTTTCCAAAACATATTTGTTAATGGAAGGACATCCTGAATCTTGTGTGTAAGTAATAACTTATATGGCTGTCAGCTAACATCTTAAGGTTATTTAAAATGATGTCTCTCCAGTTTCCTTTCCATGGGTCATTCATCATTTCAATTTGAAAAATATTATATGGTCTTAAAAGGTTATTAATGACAATGAGCTGTTTCATTCAAGTAACTATTCCTTCATTAGAACAGTTACAAAGTTTGGTTTTGTAGCAATGGCTTCTTGCAAACATTAACGTCTAGCCAAAAATTTGAAGAATTGAGTTGGATAGTGGATATGTTTGCTGAACCATGTCAGGCTGCTGCAATTCTATCATTTGATAAGAATTATGAAATGATGAATAATGGATTAGATGGGCTTGCATTCTTTCTCTCTCTCTCTCTCTCTCTTGCCATTACATGTATTGAAGCTTTTGAAACTTTGTGTAGTTGTCTTCCAAGCAAATAGTTTACTATTTACAAGCTATTACTCTTGACTAAATTAGCCAGTGATATGAGGCTTAATGATTTCTGTTAAAATAATAAATGATCCAGGTCCCACAATTTGTTTTGGACCACATGTGGCAGAAGGGCAAAGCATGTAAAATAGTTTGCACACAACCTCGAAGGATCTCAGCAACATCAGGTATACACACTTGCTAAGCATGTGCTAAGTTCTTTCTATTAATGTGCTGCAAAACTTCTTGTTTTCCCTCATCATAATAATATATGTGATGTTATGGTATTTGTGGTCTTTGTGACTAGTTGCTGAGAGAATTGCTTACGAAAGAGGACAGAATATTGGAGAAGATGTTGGATACAAGGTGATAGTTGTGCATTTTAATAGTAATAAGTACAGTTTGAACTTGGAGATTTTATTTAGTGATCTTTCTAAATTATTTACTTCACACAACTTTAAGGTGCAAATTGCTTAGGAGAGCATGAGTAAAAACTGCAGTGTCTTACTGGGAATCATACACATGCATTTGGATTTTCTATTATCATTCTTCTTCTTTTGTTGTTTTATGACCTTCTTACCACAATTTGGAAATGCTGTCATCGCATCTTTCAAGCCTCTTTTTCACTGTAGGTTTGAATTTTCCAGTACCATTGTTTTATTTGTCAAACCTGTTATTTTGAGTGAAATACATCCACAAAAAATTGGCCAAAATTGAATTGTTTTTCTTGAATGCAAAATGTTTTTGATGCGAGCTTGACAAACACAGGTATTTAGTTCAGTGAGAAAACTTGCAATAAAAAGATAAATTTACTGATAATTTTTTATACTAAAAAGATAATTAAATAGGACATTCAGATATTATTCCATAATATGCTAATTTATTCTCATAATTCTTTTAATCATTATTTTTAGCGTACAAATTAATTACCTTAATCGAAACCAAGTTTGTTAGCTTCACTTCTACAATATGTAAGCACAAAAAAGAAATAATATACTAATTTACTCATTATTCCTTTTTAATAATTATTTTTAACCAAAAACTTAATTACATTAATCAAAGCAAGTTTGTTAAGTTCACTTCCACAGTATGTAAGCACACAAAAAAAAAACCCAGGTGTAACGTTAAACAAACCCTATATCTACTGTGTTCTTGTTATTGTTCTTCAATTTGCAAAATAAATGCAGACTGTGAATTTAGGCCAAGCTTTATTTATTTGAAGCCTTGGAGTTTTTTTTATAAATAATTTTTACAGGGTATTACCACTTTTCTTCTACGCTTTTCTTGTGCTTATGTCTGACCTATATCTTGGTTCCCAAATTAGATTCGACTAGAAAGAAAAGGTGGGAAGCACTCATCGATTGTGTTCTGCACTAACGGGGTTCTATTGCGTGTGCTGGTCTCTAGAGGAATTAGTTCCAAAAGAGAAAGATGGAATAAGCTTGCGAAAGAAGACATTTCTGACATAACACACATCATTGTGGTATAAACTTCTAACTGCCATTTTTCTCTCTCTCTTTTTTCAAAGTCTGCAGTTAATGACATTTATATTTTTCATCATTTTGGATTTGCATAGATTTGCGTACAGAATTAAATGCTTTGGTTTGCTTTATTTGGTGAATAGCTTTGTTCTAATTATATAGACTCCTTGTACTTGACCTTGGTTTCACATTGGTTCAAGTGGGGCACGTTCCCTTGAGCATTCAAATTTACTTGCATAAGATTGAAAATGTGAAGGGTTTCTTATGGGCTTCTTTTAGGATTTACATGTTTTCTGCTATCCTGATCCCAAATCACAGCCGCTTAAGTTCTGCTTTTGTGGTAACAATTGCTAGAGCATTTAAGTTGCATTGAAATTTTAAAACTGTTAATCAACTCCATACAAAATTGGAACCAAAATGTAATTTATGGGTTAATGAAAAGAATAACTGTATACAGACTCTCTCACCCTGTGGACCTACCAGGATTTCAACTCTGGTAGATGGGAAGGTACTTATAATTGTTGATATACCTTACTGTTAAAACTCAAAACATATTACCATTCATAATGGGCAAGTAAAAGTAACTGTCCACTTTTCTTTGCTAAGATGCATCTTCGACTTTCCAAGCTGCATTCAACAATTCTTCCACCACCCCTCGATTGTTCTTCTTTTCTTTTTTCTTTTTTTTAATGTTATCTTTCCTTGATTTGGTTTTCTTTAGCTAGAGCTTCTAATTGGTTTCAACACAAACACAAGATGATTAAGCTCCTGTACATGAATATATTCAGACCATAGCAGCAAAATTGAGGCTTCAAGTTAAAAACTTGAATATTGTTACAAAATTGAGAAAAGGGCTGTAAATTGCCATCAGAAGTTGATGAAAAGCATTATTGCAGGAATTGACTTGACAGTTGTTTAGTTTGCATTCTCTGTAGCAATTGGTTTCTCCTTGTAAACATAGCTGCAGCAACAGTTACAATACAAATAGATGTGTTTGCTTCTGAATTCATGAAATTGTGCTCCAAATTTTTATGGATGAACTTTGCTGGCAATAGGGAAAAAAGAACCTAGGGATGTTCACTTCTTACATCTGATTCATCTAATTTAAATGGATTTGTAGAGAAGAAGGGAGACTGACCAAAATGATTCCAAAAGATTCTGTTTGACTATGACAGTTAATCTGGATAACGTGCTTTTCATGTGGATATCTACTCTATTTGTGTCCCTTGCTGGAATTATAGCTCTGTTTTCAGATGTCTGTGATGATAAATATGTATGTCATTAGTCCACCAGTCTAAAGAGCATAAAACTCAAAACATATTACCATTCATGACGGTTGTTTATCATAGTTTGGCTTGATAATTTTTCTTTTGATCTACACTATTATCATTTGTGAAACCATATGGCTTTATCTACTGGTTGCATTGGCTTGAACATCAACTCCTGATTTTCTTTTGTAGGATGAAATACATGAAAGAGATCGCTACTCAGATTTCATGTTGGCAATTATCAGGTATTATGATGTCAGTTTCAAATTGTTTGGTTGCAAACATAGATCTTGTATAGGTTGTATTTTTATAGAGTTCTGATTTCAAAATCTGAGAATTATAGAACTTTTCGAGTGAGTGCATCAGCTTAAAAAAATCAAGGATTTAATGTCCAAATAACATTCTTTCTGTTTTGCAAATGGGAACCCATTTTTCTAGTTTCAAACTTCTACCAATTGTTGGAAACCCTCCACAATACGATCTCTGATTATCTTTTATAAAAAGAAGATAGATTTTCCTTTGTTTTCCATATGGGAAAACATAGATTCATAGTTTCTTTTTTGTTTGATCATGGCCTTGTATTTTCACTTATTTTTGTCTTCTTTCAATTTTCTCTTTCTTCTCTCCTTTCTTTTTATGTCGTTTCTTTTGTTCTTTCGTTCTAATTTTTTTTTCTCCTAACTTTTTCCATTGAAAAGGAAAATGAGAAAATTTTCGGAAATAGAATATTAAAAAACATTTCTATTGCTCAACACTCTCTATTGGTGTCAATATCTGCAGTGAGTTGTCAAAGATACCCTTATACTTTGTCCTGATGCTTAATAAAGAGACTGCTCTTAAATTATACCTTCCAAGGGCCATTGATTGAAGAATATCTGATTGTTTTGAATTTTTATAGAATTTTAGGATTTATAGAATTACCATTTGAAGTTTTGATTTATCAAGCATTATCTTTTTCTATCAATCATATTAGAATGTAGACAGTACTTAAGAGGAACAGAGTAATAAACGTAAGTACTATTTGTTCATTACATTGACTACCAATGAACAACTAGTTACAGTAGTATCTGCATTGTTCATGATCATTATACATTTAATAGTTCAATCTTAAGACATTATTGGATGTCTTTCTCTCAATATTTGTTAACATACTTGCAGGGACTTGCTACCTTCCTATCCTCGTCTTCGACTGGTTGGTTCCATTCATTCATTGTCTATTTAAACTGATACAAAATAATTTGATCATTGTTTTCTTTGTAGGACCTTTAATATTTGGTTTATTGATATCTTTTTCCTTATGATCAATCTACAGATATTGATGAGTGCCACTCTTGATGCCGAACGATTTTCACGATATTTTGGTGGCTGTCCAGTTATTCGCATTCCTGGGTTCACTTATCCTGTAAAATACTTTCCAATTTTGTTGACCTCATGTACTGTTTGCAATTTTACTTATCCTGTATTCTTTCTACTGTTTAGGTCAGAAGTTTCTACTTGGAAGATGTTCTTTCTATCTTAAAATCCTCAGATAATAACCATCTTGGTTCTGGCATGCCAAGTGCCTTGAATGATAGTCACGAGCTAACAGTGGAAGACAGAGATGCTTTAGATGAAGCCATCGATTTGGCTTGGTTGAGCAATGAGTTTGATCTGCTTTTGGATCTAGTTTCTTCTGAGGGAAGCCCAACTATTTATAATTATAAGCACTCCTCAAGTGGATTAACTCCTCTGATGGTCTTTGCTAGAAAAGGTAAAGTGGAAGAGATCTGCACACTACTCTCTTTTGGTGCAGACTGCCATTTACAGGCAAAGGATGGGAAAACAGCATTGGAATTGGCTGAGCAAGAAAACCAGCAGGAAGCGGCTCAGGTGATAAAAAGACATGTTGGAAGTAACCTTTCCAATTCAGTGGAACAACAACAGCAACTTGACAAATATTTAACAACAATTAACTCTGAATTTGTTGATGTTCTTCTTATAGAGCAATTAGTAAGAAAAATATGTATCGATTCAAAAGATGGTGCTATCCTTGTATTTCTTCCAGGATGGGATGATATAAACAGAGCTAGGGAAAGGTTACTTGCCAACCCATTCTTCAATGATCCTTTAAAGTTTATGATTATTTCTCTACATTCTCTGGTTCCATCTATGGAGCAGAAGAAGGTCTTCAAACGCCCACCTCAGGGTTGTCGCAAAATCATCTTATCAACTAATATTGCTGAAAGTTCCATTACCGTTGATGATATTGTTTATGTCATAGATAGCGGTCGTATGAAAGAAAAAAGTTATGATCCTTACAACAATGTGTCAACTCTTCAGTCTTTATGGATTTCCAAAGCAAGTGCAAAGCAAAGGGAGGGACGTGCAGGCCGCTGTCAGCCTGGAATATGTTATCATCTTTATTCAAAACTGCGAGCAACATCTCTGCCAGAATTTCAAGTTCCTGAAATTAAACGAATCCCTATTGAGGAACTTTGTTTGCAGGTAAAGTACTACCCCTTGAATGTAGTAAAAAAACCAAATGGGCTTACTATATCTTTCTGTTTTCCTTGTATCTATGAAACTGGAATGTACTTGTCCTTCCATGCTTATGCTAGATCTATTTTGTACCATGTGCAGGTCAAATTGCTTGATCCTAATTGTCAGATCAACAGTTTTTTGCAAAAGACTCTGGATCCTCCTCTTCCCGAGAGCATACATAATGCTGTTGTTGTACTTCAGGAAATTGGGGCACTGTCATCAGATGAAAATTTGACTGAATTTGGGGAGAAGTTAGGTTGCTTACCAATTCATCCATTGACAAGCAAGATGCTTTTTTTTGCCATCTTGATGAATTGCCTTGATCCAGCTTTGACATTAGCGTGTGCCACTGACTTTAGAGATCCATTTACACTTCCTATATTGCCAATTGAAAAGAAGAAAGCCACTGCAGCTAAATTTGAGCTTGCTTCATTGTATGGTGGACATAGTGATCAGCTTGCAATTGTAGCAGCTTTTGATTGCTGGAAAAATGCAAAGGATATGTGTCAAGAAGCAAGATTTTGTTCTCAATACTTTGTCTCTTCAGGTACCATGAACATGCTGCATGGCATGCGTAAGCAGCTTCAGACAGAGTTAATTCGCAATGGGTTTATTGCAGAAGATATTTCAACTTATAGTGTTAATGCACGTGACCCTGGCATCATCCATGCTGTCCTTGTTGCTGGCCTGTATCCAAATGTGGGGAGACTCCTTCCACCTAAAAATGGAAAGCGTTCAGTTGTGGAGACTGCTAGTGGCACTAAAGTTCGGCTACACCCTCACTCCCTCAATTTTAAGTTGACTTTTAGTAAAAATCGTAGTTGCCCCTTGATTATTTATGATGAGATTACCCGTGGTGAGATGAGTATGAACATCAGGAACTGTACTGTTATTGGGCCACTCCCAATGTTTCTCCTTGCAACTGAGATTGCTGTTGCTCCAGTAAAAAATGATGATTATGATGGAGAATATGATGAGGATGAAGATGATGAAGATATTGACAGTGATGAAGGTGCAGGTGAAGATGAAAGCGATGAAGACAAATTGCTTGCAGGTGACAAGCTGGGGGGACAACTTAGTGACAAAATCATGTCATCTCCAAATAACTTGGTTATGGTTGTTGTGGACCGGTGGCTTTGGTTTGAATCAACTGCTCTTGATGTTGCTCAGCTTTACTGTTTGAGAGAGCGATTATCTGCCGCAATCTTGTTCAAAGTAAGCAGTTCTACTGTTTCAATATTTTGCTCCCAGTACAGACGGAATTAATTGTATTTAGCATTGACAATTTGGACGTGTGCACCCTGATCATTTGTTTTATGTTACTATTAATTTTGTGGTTATGCAGGTATCACAACCTCAAAAGGTACTTCCACCAGCTCTTGCAGCCTCTCTATATGCAACTACTGGCATTCTCTCCTTTGATGGAATATCTGGGATCTCATTACCAGTGGAATCTGTGGAATCACTGACTTCAATGGTACATGCAACAGAGATCAACAAGCCTTCTCCAGGGAAGAGAAGGATGTCCCAGAATGCAAGTAGTTTCCTTGAATCATTAATGTCCTGCAGCTTGCAACAGAGCTCTCCTTCCCGTTATCGCAAAGGTAAGGCTGCCTTTGTCCAACAAGGGAAAATGAGCTATCAAGCCACAATTGTCGACTTGAGTCATCGAAGGCCACCTTTGCATGGTCCAACATCAGTTCAGTACACCGCTAACAATCCTACGGGGGCATTGGGTGCAAGAGACTCTACTAAAACGGCATCATGAAAAATCGTAGCTATATAGAATCATAGCTTTAGCCAGTAAAATTAATGGTCAAAGCATACCTTGATATAAAGTAGTAGTAGTAGCTAGCATATTCTTTCTATAGCTGCTATTAGGTTTACTCTTTTATAAGTCCCAAATTAAGAGAAATCTGACGATGAGTTGGAATCATCACATCCACATCCAGCTAATATTAGCATATGTATGTATATATTCTGAATTGGTATTGAAGGTTTCATGAGAAATGACCTTTTTAGAAGTTTATGGAGCGTACACTCGCAGAATAACCCAGACATTGATATAATATAGCCGCATGCAGGTATGCAACAATTTGATGGATATTCTTGACAGGACTTGCTCATGTTCCACTCCATTGGTTATACATAGAAGCTCCTCTGTTGCGTTACAACCTGTTAAGATAAAGAAACTTCTTTTCGAAGTATTGTAGCTCCGCCATGATAAATCCTTCAATTTACTTGATAGAATTTGGTAAAGACCTTCACAAGTTCTTTGTGAAAACCTCTACATTCAGAGTGAATAAATAAGGGGACAAAGGCTCATCCTACTTGAGCTTCTTCTCACTTCTCACCTTTGTAAGGCGGAGTTGGTTTTGTATTGACCATGATAGAATATGTAGTGGTGACACGTTGTTTCCTTTTATTTCTTCTCCAAATAAGAAAACTTAGAAAATACCCTAAATGTGTAAATTACAAAGTTTTCCTTATCATTTCTCTTTTCATTTTCATATTTAATCATATTTCTTTAAAATTTATTGTAGAAGTCCTAATAAGTTCTAACTAATTAAAATTAACATATAACGTACATATTTTATAAAAATATTTAAAATAAATTAGTCATTATTAAATATTAAAGAAACTCTATCGTGGATAAATATCCATCATTGAAATTTAATAAGAAAAGATATGGAGTCCGAAGGGGAGGGGGGTAGCTCAGGTTGATTCATTCGCAAATTAAGACTTGTGTAAATAAAATTAGTAAATTAAACATGCCAAAACATAATTATACACAAATTAAAAATATTTAGATTTAAATAAAAATTAATATTGATGAGATATAGTTACAGAAAATAAAAAGAAGAATAAATAATAGGGTATAAAAACCTTGGACAAAATTAAGTTTCCATAGAGGAATTCATTCAGGGTGAGAGATTGTATGGGAATTAAATGATAAAACTTATTTTAAGGGTTAGACAAAATTAAGTATCAATGGGAGAAATCATTTTACAAATTTTGAGCTACTAGGTTAGTTAAGCTAGAGGACAAAACTTATTTTAAAGAGGGAAGATGTGAGACTTAGGTGTTTCCTTGTTATTATTTGTGTGTTATTAATGTTATGATTAAAGTTAGTTATGAATTATAATTAAATTATTGTGTTTAAGAGTCTTTATTGTTATTAATTTTGAGTAATGGTTAGGATATTATAAGTTGTGAATAAATTGAACAAATAAGATAATTTGACATTGAGGCATGATACTCAGATTTGATATTGAGGCATGCTGCTTTATTTCAATAGTTGGTATCAGCTACTAAGATACATATTCAAAACTTGTTAGTAGGACAGTAGTAGTGTATCAATGACATTGGCTGCATTTTTATAAAGTAAAGTAAAGGAATCATTCCGCCAAATCTACATAAAAGATAAAATATAAAATAAAGGCTAACCTTATATATATATGTTATACATATGTATTGAATTCCTATCTTAAATGACAACCGACAACCCGAATCTCCATTTTTGAATATTTATATGAAAAATGAAAAAAAAATAATTGTTTGAAATCGGAGGAGCAGTATGAGATGAAAATCTCACGTACGATTCTAGAACGAAGATTCTTTGAATCGAATGACTACCGTAACGGATGTCTGCTCAATCCGAAGGAAATTATGCAGAAGCTTTACAGAATTATTATGAAGCTATGCGACTAGAAATCGATCCCTATGATCGAAGTTATATACTATATAATATAGGCCTTATTCACACAAGTAATGGAGAACACACAAAAGCTTTGGAATATTATTTTCGGGCACTAGAACGAAACCCCTTCTTACCACAAGCTTTTAATAATATGGCCGTGATCTGTCATTACGTGCGACTATCTCCACTATAGAAAGAAAAGAGAAAGAAAGAGCAAAATCGACTAGTAAAAAACACTAGGCTTTCTACATATGCATCGTCCAAAAAAACGATTTTTATCAGCTGTAGCAAAGAAAAAAACTTCATAGAAGTCGAAATATGAAGAAATATGCCTAGATATTTGAGTCTA
>JANIMX020000218.1:2863230-2873994 GCA_024582655.2 Erythroxylum kunthianum | reverse complement strand
CATTTTAATGACGGAAGCACATTTGAGATGTTATATTTTGCAATATCCACTTTAGAGAAGAGTTCACAATTAGTCACACGAAAATGTGTTCATTCGTATGTTGAAGACAATGATATTTTTGTTAATTCGCATAAGCCCAATGTGAGCTCTTTACTTTTTCACTTTTTAATTTTAAAGGTAGCTTAAGCATATTACAGAAAATTGGGTAAAAGTGCAATAAGTTTGTTTGAGACACCAAAAATATTTTTTCATCAAAAAGAGAGTAAAAACGATTTTTAGATTTCAGATGTCGTTTTTTTTTAGCAATTTACACGTAAATCTATAATAATAAAACTAAAGTTGACATGTGAGTATAATTGTATTAGTTCAAATAATTATAGATTGACTCGATTATGGCAATGACTGACAGAAGCCTGTCCTGGAGGCCTATAAAAGGTAGCTTCAACATGCTCAATTGACTTTTTGAAACCCACAGAGATTGATTGGTTACTGCTTTTATCTGTCACCAACAGTACAGCGAGACACAGAATGTCTGTGAGTCACTTTTCAACGATGTTTTCGATTCAATGCTTGATTTTGTTTCTTTACTTATTCTTCATTAATGATTGTTGCATTTGTCTTGTAATTATAGCTGGCGATATCTTTTGGGCAGTCATCAACTTCAGCTCAAGTTTTCATTTTTCGATTATTGGACCGAGCCGTCGAATCCGTTAAGCACAATCTTGCTCAGATCTTCTCTAATGTTTCCTACTTCCAACCACCCACACTGGATTTGAATGCAAGGTGACTTGCTCTTTTACCATCTTTTGAATTTCTACTGCTCTGTTATTTCTGCCTCGGTCTTTGATAAATCATTGAGAAACTTAAGTCCAAAGCTTGTATTTTGTTTCACGGTAATAGGTTATGTGTTTTCATGTAAAAGAATAAAAGAATTCCCTTGTTTTTATATAACAAGCTGTTGGCATAAGGAGATCCCAAATGAATACATATTGAGGGTTATGATGTTCAATTGTTTTTGTGCAATCAACTTCTTTGTTTATTGATATGGGTTCCTTTTCAAATCTTGTTCAATAAATGGATTTTTTATGATTGAAGGACACATGGACATGATGGTGTAGTTCATTGTCATTCGTTGCCAGATATTGTAGCAATTGTTAGTGATCATTGTAGGTCAAAAACTCAAGACCGGTTTTCAGATGACAAGGAATGCAATAATAAAGGAGATCATCAGGCAGTATTCAGTGTGCTGGATACAATGCTCAGAAATAGTTTGGAGCGTTTGAAATCAATGAGGTTAGTTTTCCCTTCATACAGTTTTTAAACCAGTAATTGGGATTTTGGGGCCAAGTTATTGGTTGTAAACTTGAATATTCCCCTGTTTCAGAGGGTTGTTTATCAATTTTGTTAGACTAGTTTCCCTTATTCATCTAGGAACTAGATACATTGTCAACATTCTTATGTCTGTTTCATTTCATATGCTTAATGATTTTGGCATTAATCTGTGAGCAGACTTGTGTCTGATGATTGAGCTGATTAATTAGTCATTTCTTCTTATTTACTTTATGAATGCCAAGGAAGAAAGTTGATACTTTCATCTCTCATATTTTGCTTTTAGTTTTGCAGGGACAACATATCTTTTGTGAAGATTGATGTTAAACAATGCGCTGTGGATGTTAATTATCCACAGGATGTTGCTATAATTAAGGATCTGTGTGCATGGGGTAAGTTGGCCGCAACTTTCTGGATGAGGAAAAAATTGATGGAAAAAGGTTGGATCCTTGATGTGCATATACATAACCATATAATAAATGGGTTATGCAAGGCTGGGCACTTGGAGAAAGTAGATTGTCTTATTAGGGAGATGTTAGAAATAGGTCCATCTCCCAATTGTGCCACCTTTAATACTTATATCAAGGGTTACTGCCTCAAAAGTAATTTAGATAAAGCTCTCTTTCTTTTCTCTAATATGGCTACCTATGGTGTTAGGCCAAATAGAGTTACTATCAACATACTTCTGGATGCACTGTGTAAGAGAGGTCTTCTAGAGGATGCTAACAAGCTTCTTGTAGCAATATTAAATGACAATGAGGAGTCATCATCAAGTTCAATTACATCAACTATACTTATGGATGGTTGTATTAAGAATGGAGATATGGCCCAAGCAATTGAAATTTGGAAAACATTAATCCGGAAGAATACTCAACTGGATATCATTGCATATAATGTCTTCATCCATGGGCTTTCTTTGATGCAAGATATGAGACTAGCATATTGTTACATTTGTGAAATGTTTAAAACAGGCTTTCTTCCTGATATCTTTACATATAACATTCTCCTATCTGGTCTTTGTAAAGAAAAGAAGTACGAAGAGGCCTGTTACATAAACATTGTAATGTCAAGGATGGGTGTTCCTCCGGATATGATGTCCTACAAAATTGTTATACAAGGTCTGTGCTTACATGGAGATGTTGCTAAAGCCCATGGATACTTGGACTGTATGTTAAAGAAGTTAATGGTACCAGAGCCTCTTGTTTGGAACCTTATAATTGACGGTTATGACAGACTAGGGTACCTCCTTAATGCTTATTCTGTTAGAGATAAGATGTTGTCTTTTGGTGTTGTACCAAATGTGTTTACGTACAATGCATTGATTCATGCACACGTAAAAGCAGGAAACATTTTTGGTGTGCATTCACTCAAAAAGGAGATGCAGTTTCGTGATACTTTTCCTGATGTTGTGACCTACAATCTTATGATAGGTGGGGCTAACAACAGCAGGCAATTTGATTTAGCGCTTGAATTATATGATGAAATGCTCAGAAGGGGATATGAACCAGATATAGTAACTTATACGGAACTAATTAGATGTCATTGTATGAGGGGTAACATGAGGCTAGCAGATGAATATTTTACCAAGTTACAAAAATCTGGCTTACCCATGGATCATATTCCATTTCAGATCCTTATTAAGAAGTATTGTGAAATGGGGGAGCTTGATATGGCATTCAGTAACTATGTCATTTGGCTTTCGACAACAAAGATGGTCTAAACCTATAGATGAGCACCATACATTGGATGGATTTGATAATCATCAATTCTGGGAGTAATTTGGTTCGCAAGTAGTCTTTATAACCGGAGTCATTTTCTTCTTGTCGAGAAGTTGAATCTTGGCTATGATTTTCTGAGGTATGTGTTTATTTTGCTGATCCTAAGTTTCATGAGAGTATTTGATGGAATGTGTTGTAGTCCTAAAATTCAGTTTATTAGACCTTAAATTGCTGTTCTCTCTGGCTTCTACATAGAAAGTATGATAATTTAGCATTGATTGTTCTGGTAAGGTGACTTTAGAGCAGGGAGGGACCTACATGAGTGCGTGTGGGGGCAAATGCCCCCACTTACATGTTAAAAAAATTATGGTCCGTCTTTGAGTTGATGTAGTTATTGTAAAAAAAATTTGGGAGCAAATGTCCCCACCTACATGTCAAAAAAATGCCCCCACTTAAATGAGTCGCTATATAAGTTTTGCCCCCACAACATAAAATTTTTGGGTCCATCCCTAGAGCTACTGTTCTTAGATATGCTGTTATATCCAAGTAAAAAGAAAAGCCTTTATCCTTAGCCTTTGCTTTTCCCTGTAGAGATCTCCATTGATCCTATAGTTAGTTGGGGAAGTGAACAAATTTTTTGGCAACGAATAATTGGTGTTGAGCATGTCCTAACTTTGTCCTGCTGTTAACTGAACTTGAAACTAACAGTATCAACTCTCTAAATCATATTTAGGATGATCTTCAATTAACATTTCTATTTGTTACCTCTCTGAAAAACCCATCTTAGCTTAAAGTTTCAACAGCCTTTGGTGTAGTAGTTCATGCTTTAGATTATGGTCTATGAGTATTGAATTGCATAGTTATCTACTCTACCTCTGACTGACATAGTAAATACAATTTTCTTTCACTTCTTTCTTTTGCTTGCAGAAGTTGCTATCACAGTCAGATCTATCATATGATGGATTAGTGTTTTATTAACCTAAAAGTTTAGCAGTGGATCCGTTGTAGTAGTTTCAGCAGTGGAATAAGGGAGATAGAGAATTGCCTGATACAAAATTTTCATCATTGTAAGGTACCTAGGGGATATGAATGGTTTTTGACAATGTTTAACTTGTGATTTTTCAGATGCTTTGCAGAACTGACGCAGGTCTGCGGTATATTCAGTTTCCTATCAGGGTCATCAAGTAGTAGCTATGAGAATTACTATGATAAAATTGGAGCTTAGTTGCCTACTTGCATGTTGAGATCATCCACGAAGTTACTGTGATAGAATTTAGATTTGGGCCTAACTCAACCCCTAAGTTAACTTATAGGGTGAGGGTTGCCTTTTAGTTATAAACATTTTTTAGGCCTTATCTCTATCCAATATGGGATTCTAACACACACCCCTCATGCCCAGGACTAGACATCTGGAGCGTGAAGTTGCAGGACTAGACATCTGCGGGTTGCCCAATAGATCTAAGATAGGCTTTGATACCATGATAGAATTTAGATTTGGGCCTAACTCAATCTCATAAGTTAATTTATAGGATGAGGGTTGCCCTTTAGTTATAAACATTATTTAGGCCTTATCTCTATCCAATATGGGATTCTAACACACCGCCCTCACGCCCAGGACTGGACATCTGGAGCGTGAAATTTGCAGGACTGGACATCTGCGGGTTGCCCAACTGATCTAGGATAGGCTTTAATACTATGATAGAATTTAGATTTGGGCCTAACTGAACCCCATAAGTTAACTTATAGGGTGAGGGTTGTCCTTTAGTTATAAACATTCTTTAGGCCTTATCTCTATCCAATATGAGATTCTAACATACTGCAACTACAGCAACACCTCAACTTAAATCAAAAGTCTAAAACACTTCTTGTAAGAAGCTTAACAGATAGTTAGCTTGGCTGTGTGTGTGTGTGTGTTTTTTTTTTTCCTGTAAATATTAGCATTTTAAGGTTATTGATAAAAGCTCATTTCCTAGGTATTGCTTGATGCATGTCATATATTCCCAGAAAGGTTTTTGGATGCTTCTGAAAGGGTTGAAGTAGCCATTTATCTTTATAAGAAGACATTACTGAATCCACATCATAAATGCTCCTCTGCTTCAGCTTTGAAGAGTCTCGTCTTTCAGATCATATTAGGAATAAGTAAGACCACAGTATTTCTGCTTGTTAATTATTTTTTTATTGATAACATCTTCCTTCTGGTATCTCATGACTATTTTGTATGTCTGCACTTGTGAGAAGACGAGCTGATCTTAGAAGCAAGGAGGTTGGACATGATGGAATTTCGAGGTACAAGTGCAGCTAGTGCACCGCGTGGTAACGAAGTTCAGCATCTTACTAAGCATCTATTACATGAAATTCCGTTAGTTGCTTTTCTAGTGAAACGTATTCGTTTCTCTGTTTTCTTAATGTGAAGTACAATCAGGACGTGACTGGAGTAAAGGTTTGCAGATTCGAAGCAAGAAATTAAATAACTTCATCATACATGATTTTGAAGTCAAGGGGCTAAGATTCATTAAATAAATTAATAATAATAAGCCCCGATTATATTATGAAATTAATGAAAACATAAATTCATTTACATTTTACATGTCAAATAATACTCGGCTCTTTTACATCTGCCAGCTATTTACAAGAAAAGTATATTTTAAATTTGAGTTGGGCTTTAAGTTTAGGAGGCTTGACTTGACTTGGAGCTTGAAAAAGTATGAAATTCAGACTAATAGAGTTTAAGGTTTTTAAAAAGTCTGAGATTGAATGGGTTGAATCTATTGTCAATGTTGAATTTTAGTAAAGAAAAAAAAAATAAAACTATAGCATCAACTTATCACAACATTAAACAAAAATTATAGAAAGTTTAAAAGTATGAAAAAAAACAGAAAAAAGTATGCTTGATATTTTTCTTAAAGTGTAGGCTTAAAGATGACGAGTTAAGTTGAGATTATTTTTTTGTTCAACTTGAATTTTGTCCGAAACTTAATTAAATTTGAAATATTCGATTTGACTTCGAACTTGATTGATCAAACTCGATCTAAGTTTTGATAGGGCCCAAAATAATTATGTATTAATATACAAAATGATGGTATTTTGTACGTAAAAGAAGTTTAGGTTTCGGACTGGATTTGAGTTGTGAAGTTCAAACTTAGGTCTAACTTGAAGCCTAAAAAAACAAGAAGCTAAGTCTAATTTGAAGCTTAAAAAGAAACTTCAATCACACTTCAAACTTGATTTTTTTTAAATGTTCAAATTTAACTTAAAATCAAATCAACTTAAATGGAAAATTTTGATTTCAGAATCAGAATAAGGGGGCCAAACTTCATCCTTTTTGTTATCCTTAATGTAGGTACATCCCGTGCCAAAGTTACATAGGGTTTCGAGAAGTTGTTACTTGAGCTGGCTCCAGGAAAGCTTGGAATAAATAAATCAGGATAAGATTGTTGAAACAGGTATGGGCGAATGGCCATGGCCATTGAAGCAGGGTCGTGCATGAACAACATCTAGGAGAGTAGAGTTTCAGCTCAAGGAGGTTGAGAACAACATCTAGGAGATCCCGGAATGCCTGCTACATAGCTCATCGGATAATTCTACAGTTTTAGGTGTTGTTTATGCAGGCTGTTGTTTATCCCCTGCAGCTATTCGCTTTGGTTGTAGTTTAATGACAAAATATTTAAAGACTTTTTTTTATCTTTTATATATATAGATGTATATGATAAAGTCATTGGAATAGTTGATCTCATAAACTAAAGTATAGAGATACTTAAACAAACGTGTGAGTGCTTTTTAGAGAACAAGATCACTGAACACACCTAATATGAGAAATTCATTTGGAACATTACTTGTATGTCTATGTAAATTCTCATTGTGATAATTGTATAAGTGATTATTTGACTTGAGGTCTCCAAAGTTATCTTATATAAGGATTGATATGTTTTGATACTACTTATGACCTATTTTATTATGGGTTGTTCAATCGGTAGCCATTGGATGTAGAATAAACTATACGGAGGTAATTGTGTGATCAAGATACGATTTATCACTCTAAAGTAATTAAGAAGATTGTTTCGTTATTCTCGATTAGTATTGATTCGAAAATCCTTGGGCGACGTAGAATGATTTTTTGTAAATAGTTTACAAATTTTATTAATTGAATTGATAGTTAATGACAAAGAACTAATATGATTGGACTAAAAACGAGTAAATATTATTTCCATGCTTTGTCTAATCGGAACATTGTATGATGAAAGAATTGAATTATATGGAAAAATCATGCACAAAAAGGTTAGTCAAAACCACTTTGACATTCCTAAATATTTGGGTGGTCATTATGTGTTGCTAGACGCCAATCTTGATCTATGATTATACATTGTTTAATTGGAGAATTAAAGATACATTAAAAGAAGTTTTAATTTGTCTAATTCTAATTATGAATTAGAATTTATAATTATTGCCAACATATTTAGAAACTTAATGGGTCTCACATATATAATAGATTGAAGAGAGCAAAGATATTTTTTTCAAGTTGAATTTGAATGTAAAGTTTAAAAAACTTTATTATTAAATATGAGATATTTAATAAATAAGGATCAATATGAGATATTGGATCTTATTTGGGTATAATTATTATTTAATTAGAGCTATTTGTAATTCTAATTAAGGTTTAATTGAAATTAGAATTAAATTTCAATTAAATTACTAAAACATCTAAAACCTATTATAAACAGACTTAAGCTCTACTGAAGCTACCACTTTTTGCCTAACCATCTTTGTAAAACTTGCAGAGTTTTCTCAACTTATTCTGTGAATACCGTTAGAGGCCGGACACTTGTGCGACTATGATTGTTGAAACGAATCAGTTTCGGAAATAGTTTGAAGAATACGACAAAATTATAATCAAGCTTTAGAATAAGATACGAATTAAGATTCATGCTTTATTATAATTTATGTGTTAATCATTTTATATAATTAAAGTGATTTTGATTTTTAAGAAATCAAAATAGGAAATTTTTTTATAAATATTTCTCTACCGTGGAGATTTGATCACGTCTGGGTTTCCCATCACTGGGACACGCCAACAAGGAGCGCATTAGTGTAATTGGCTTGAGAACAACATCAGGGAGATCCCGGAATGCTGCTACATTATCTCACGGGAGAATTCTACAATTCTAGGCCACGCCAACAAGGAGCTTACGAAAATGCTGCACGCTTAACATATTTTATTAATAAGAATTAATATCAAGTTAAATTTTATTTAAAATAAAAAGTTTAATGTCTTAAAATATAAAAAATGAAATTCAAAGTATTTTTAATAATTGTATTAAAATTGCAGATTCATAATATTTTCTTGATTTTTATGTCAATCAACCTAATTCGTGAGCATCAGAAAAAATACACTAATTTTCTTACATTTGAATGCTTTATTCTACGAGTGTCTCATTGTTGGGAGGGGGACCCGTGCCTAGCCTATATTAAATGGGAGATAATAGGGAGGTTAAGTTCAGACTCGAATCTAATTTCACAGCTGAGGTCAGTTTTTGAAAAGTTGCTCGACTAATATTTAAAGTTGCTTTCAATTTTCTATTTTAATTTTTGCATTTAATAATTTTTTTAGTTTTCTAATTTTAAATTTTGATAATTTATAAAAATTATAAATTAGTTTATTTTTGGTCTTATTATTAAGTAAATAAATATCATATAGTTATTAATGTTAATTACTAATAAATGTTTGATACTTATAATTTAAATATTTAATAATAAACATCTTAATTTACTTTTAAAATTATTTGTTTAATTTAAAATTTATTTTAAAATATGTATTCTAGAATTAAAAAACTGAAAAAATCTAAAAATTGATTATTCAATGATTAAAATGTTTTCTAAAATTAAATAAGTTATAACTAAATTTTTTTTATCTATTTTAATAAACAAATTTTATTTTAAAATGTTTTATAAATTTAATTTATCTAAATTATTGTTAATGATAATAATGTAATTACATTCTTATTATTAAACAAATACTTTTTTTCAGAAAAGAAAAAAAGTATGAAACAAAAACTAAAAAGCTATAATGAGAACCAATTAGACCCCTTAAACTAAGGTTGGACAAAGTTTGTAATAATCGTATCAGAACAACTTGTCTTTTCTAATTTAAAATTGATAAAACATATGCACGTGATTTTATGTAAATAAGGCAGGTGAGGATTTTGTTGAGAAGAAGAGATGGTATTTTCTATAATCTAGCATAAATAAAAACTATTAGGTAGATAATTGATAACCTTGAACGACAAATACTTGCCATCTTGAGACCATAAATATTGTAGGAACGCCTCTCATATTCTTAAAAGTATAAATTTTGTAGGCATTTATTAATTTTTCTCATACAAGCTCTAATGTGCAAGTTGTTTACGGATGAGAATATGCAATTGTCTAAAAGATATTATTTGCCTTGAATTATTCTTGAAAGCTTTACAATCTCAAAGACTTTAATATGTTTTGTTGAAAACTATTATTAAAATTGTTAGTAATGTAGATGTTGATGAATTTTGAATTTTATTATGGTGGGGTATTTAAAGAGATGACAACAATAAATTTGTTAAAAGCAAAATCAAAAGGAAGAAGGACATGAATCCTGATGAGTTTTGTATACTAGTACTAAAAGGAGTATTAGAAGATAAAGGACATAGAGTTATATATATATATGTTTTACAAATTTCCTGAAGAGTTAATGAGAAGCTTGAAAGAGTTGAGCTTATACTATAATTAGGACATATTATTGATGTTTTATTGCATGCAAGAATTGAACAACCATAATGTTGAAATCTATTTTGAGCATGTTATGGTAATCCTGCAACAAAGGGATAAGAATATGATTTTGATATTAGCAATGAAAAGGGGCTATTACAAGTACAGTTGAAACAAGATAATGAAGATTTTGTTGTTATGGAAATTAGTGAATCTTAAATTGATATAGGTGATGATGAAATTTATGCAATTACTGATGAAGAATATGATATTATTATAACAAATGAGAAGACATGGAAACAAGGTATGCAATGGGTTTGAATGAGACGATATTATGGATAAGGTTGGAAGTAGTGAGAAATGTAATAATAAAGAGAGAACTTATTAAAAAAAGTTACAAAGAGAAGTAAGGAGTTCATGTGGTTGGTGTAGTGAATATAAAGATAGTGATGTTGAAGTTCAATTATCAATTTATAGTGATGATAGTGGGTGTGAGGCATCTTTAACAAGAAAGAAATATATTGTTTTTAATCCAAAAGTGGATATGAAAGATTTTCAATTTGAAATTGACATAAATTTTAAGGACAAGGTTTAGTTTAGGGAAGTAATAAGAAATTATACAATTATAAATGGATATGATGTTTAAATGGTGAGATCTAGTGTGAGAATGGAGGCTATTTGTGAGTCATAATGTCCCTTTAGGGTTTATACTAGTTAGATTGAAAATGAGAAAACCATTTTAGTGAAGATATTAGAAAACAAGCATAGTTGCAAGAAAGTGCAAAGAAACAAGTAAGCTAGTAAGAAGTGATAACAAAATGAATTCTTATACAAGTTATGAAGAACTCAAACTGACCAATTAGTGAGAAGAATACATTACAAGTGACTAAATACCAATGCTATAGGACTAAATATGTAACACCGACTCTGTGAGGTACTGTTCCTGGACTAATAACTGTGTGAAGATGTTATATGATTTATT
>JANIMX020000218.1:2383993-2397440 GCA_024582655.2 Erythroxylum kunthianum | reverse complement strand
GACCTACGCCGACAGTGCTCATTTCAACGCCACCGGCATATCAATTAATTAACGTGTTTTACACCAGTGAACCAGACTCTATGCCGCAGGCGTTGCACCGGCACAAACACCAAAAATTCAAAGATACGTTGTCGGCGTTGGATTAATTTTAGTATTTAAAATTGTTCCAAACTTCAAGGGTGTGTATTTATTAACTTCTATTTAGTATAATATCATATCACTGAGCGTGTTCACTTACAGAAATTTGTGACTGTTTTCAAGAAAAAAAATTCTAATGAAAATAAAAAATAGAAGTTTGTGTTCATATTAGACTCTTTTCTAAAAAATTTAAGTAAAAACTTTTTTTCTAGTTTTCAAAAGTTAAAAGGAATTTAGAAAACTAGTCCGGGTTGTTTTCTAAAATTTTCTTTGTTAAAAAAGTAGTAGCTTTCCAAACTGAAAATATGTTTTTCAAAAATAATAATAAACACGTTTTTTTAAAATAATAAATGAACACGTTTTTTAGTTTTTAAAAATAGAAAACATTTTTTTATAATAATAAATGAACGTGTTTTCTAAAATTTTAATGAAAATTGAAAGATGAAAACAGAAAATATTTTTCTGTAAGTGAACACATCCTTAAATATTTGATCAAAAGTTTTTTTGTTTTGAAAAAAAAGGCAAGAATTATTTTTTTAAGTAACGAAAATATTGAAAAGAACAAGTAATATGTTTAGGTTTTTAGTTGAAAATTTAAAGGCGAATTTTGGAGCAACTGATATTTATCATAGGTTCGAGTTACAGAAACAACCTCTTTATAAAATATTAGAAGAATACTGCATATAATTAATAACCTTCATATAACCCTCGCAAAATAGCAGGGAGATTAAGTATGTTATGTGTTGTATGTGTGTTCTTTAGTTGAAAATTTATTGTCGATGAAGGTTATAACTAAATTAATCAATTTGAACTTCCTGCCCGAAGAGATTGACTACTTGGTGAAACAAGCTTGAAAGGCTACGTACAAGGCTGCTTTGCTGCATGCAATAGCTGGATGCCCAAAGGCAAAGGTGCCAAGTTGTGTGAGTAGGTGAACAAGGCTGCTGTCCTGCATGCAATAGCTGGATGCCCCACGTGTAGGACAAGAGAAGAGATCCCCTCTGCTATTATTATTCAGGCTTTTCCATGGAATTTATTCCTTTCCATAATGACATTCAAAGGTATTGCTTCTGGGACGACTCATCATCTCCTTATCATTGCCGTTAGGGTAAAATAACATAATTATTTTTAATCTATGAATTCAGTTTTATATATATTTTAATTATTTATACAAATTCCTTGTAATTATATATGTCATAGAAAAAGGACTTGTGGGATTGGGTAAACTCTACGGCGTCTTGCTGTAATTGTCAATTTCCCTTTAGGGTTAATCTGTTTAACTTAGTATGACTAATTTTTCATATATATATATATAATAATCACAACAAACCTAATTTTCAATTTTTACAAAAATTGAGTGAAGAATATCAATAGTACATAATTTTTCACTTATATTTTTTTAAAAAAATATTCTTTTCGTACCGTGACCTCCCAAAACCTATGATCTTCTCTTGCATTAATATTTAATATAACAAATAAAAGTTTTTTTTTTTTGCTTTATAATAAGGTTATAGGTAGGAAGTCAAGTTTCTCTAACCTATATATTAATTATTCATATTCTTCATACAACATGTGTAAATTAGATCCATCCCAAATGTTGAATAATGAAGAGCACTCCACATGAATCATGAGAGGTGTTGTCACTATCCAAAAGGTGAGATACATAGGATCTTATTCTTTTTTCCTACAACTTTGTAAAAAATGAATGTTGGAATTCTGATTTCTTTACAACGCATTTTTTGTCTTAAGTTGTAAGAATCTCATAAATATATGAGGAAATCCCCCATAAGATAAGCTTAATGATGACATATATTATAATAGATCAATGATTGAAGAAGATAATGTGATGACGTTTTGGCAAAGGAGTTCACATTATATCAATTATATAATAAATACATAAACAACCGACGGAAAAAGACAAGCATGCAAATAAAGGAAAGTTAAAAAAGTGACGTGTCCATAGACTTGAAAGCTTTTCTCGGAAAAGATTGTGAGATTTTTTATTTATTTTTTATTTTTTGCTTTGCTTTCCCATGCATTCAGGCATCGTCATCATAATTATGTAGCTGTACTTAATTACTAACACAAACCAACAACTTGGTCCATTCGCTTCCTTCTTACTGATTTGGTACTTTCGATTATTCTCTCCCTCTTCTTCTTCTTCTTCTTCTTCTTCTTCGTTTTCTTATTTTCTTCCATTTTCCAGGAAAGTTACAATTGCACGGTTATTTGCTTTCTGAGTCAACCCCAGTTGTGGCAGAGATACAGAGTGAGTACACTCTCACTCGTTCTTTTAATGGGTTTTCTTATATTCAATCAAATGACTTCAATTTTATTGTTTTTTTTTCAAGTTCGTTGATTTAAGAGGATTTGAGTAGAATCAATATGTGTTTCTTGGTTTCTTCTGTTTTTTGACAGCATAATTTGGTTCCTTTTTTGGGTACTGGTCTCCTGTTGAGTATCTGTGTTCTTGTAAATGGAATATATGAAGATTGAACTGTTGTATCATGGTCATATCTATTGGTTAATTTTTTCACAAGTAAAGAACCTAGATTTGGGACTATTTGAACTCATCTTCTTTTGTTTGGTGCTTAATAAGACTTGTAAGGAAGGAAAAGGAGTTGGATTCTTTAGCTGACAGCAATTTTTGGAGAACTCAGTTCTTAAATTGTGAATTTGGGGTTTTGCCTTGCCTCTGGACGCTTCCATTTTGGTTCGTTAATGGGATTATTTTCTTCTTTGTTTCTATTTCTTGGTCTCTCCTTTTCTTCTTGCTATTCCTTTTGTCCTCTCTGTCTCTGAACCAAGAGGGAGGGTGAGTCTGATAATTAAACTGTGATGTAATTAATTGGCAATCTGAGGCAAAAAGAAAAAAAAAACAATAAAAATTCAAGTAGTCAATCAATGGTTTATCTACTGTTCAAACTTCTTATGTATTTTGGATTTCTGACATGTTTCACTGAGTTATCAGCCTGTTATATCATTCTTGAGTCCAGAAATGGTGAAATTAAAATTTTAAATATTCCCATGTATGCGTGGAGCTTTTTTATTTTAATGTAAAATATAATGTTAGAAGGGGATATCATGTCTTTTCTATTTTTTTATATTTAGATAGTAGTCATCTTAATTTCTTAGAGTATAAATGTGCTTAATTTTTGGATAACGTCATTCCATTATGCACTATAAATATGTGGTAAGAGCAATTCTTTTGCCAATCCATTTTTTCCTCATATTTTCACAAATGCTTTGTGAACTCGACTTTGTTAGCTATACAAAGTGAAGTGATAACAACAGGTCTTCAGATATATCAGAACTGTCATCTTCAATTCTGGTTTTCTCAAATTTCTAGGCCCGTAGCATTTATTCCTGAATTTTTATTGTTGACCCTGTGATGTGATTCACTGGTGGTTCTTTACAGCTAAAAGTGCATGTAATTGAAGAGTTAGATGGAAGAGAAACAATTGGATTTTAATCAGCCATTTCTCTCAGTTAGGAGGTTCTCGGCAGGTGTTTCAACCCCAAAAGCAGGGAACAAAAGGAAAACTGATGGTGCTGTTTCGAAATTGCCTCCATTACCTGTCTACAAATCAGAGTTGAAATCAGGCGCAGTGAGCAACCCTGGAAAAGTTCCCTTTGTATGGGAGCAAGCCCCAGGAAGACCAAAAAATGGAGACAAACCACAGTGTCAGGCTCTTGAAAAGCTTCCAGTTGCACCCAAGCTTCCTCCGGGGAGGGCATTCAATGCTAAGCCAATGAATTCTGGTAAAGGTTATAAGGGTAAGCCCACTACTAGGTTTCAAGCAAGAAATGACCTTTCAAGTCGTCAAAATGTGCAATCGGTGGATATAAACATACAAAAAGAAGAAAGTTCAGAAGAAAAACTGGAGGAGATAGGAAGTTGTACATCAGATGATAGTGATGAGTCCTATGTAGATGCTCTAGATACCCTGTCCCAGACTGAATCATTATTCTATAATTGTAGTGTAAGTGGTCTAAGTGGTTTAGATGCTCCAGATGTGAAACCATCTGGAACTTTTGCATCGGATCCACAGACTCGAGATTTCATGATGGGTCGATTCTTGCCTGCAGCAAAGGCAGTAGCTTCAGAAATTCCTCAACATTTTAGCAAGAAGCCACCAGTTGCACAAGAACAACCCAGATGGATTAAAGAGATAGTAGTTACAAAAAGGAGGCAGATGCCTGATCAGAATAGACTGATCAATATACCATATAATGTTCAAAGTAATGAATTCGAAGAAAGTGAAGATGAGGATAATGGTTATGATGGACATGATCACTCTTCACCTAGTGTGTGTGGGTTGTTCCCTCGGTTATGCTTACAAAGTTCTTTTTGTCTTTTGAACCCTGTACCGGAGATAAAAAGACAGGCCCAGAGACCCATTTCTTCAGTTCATAAGACAAAATTTCAATCTTCAAATGTTGTTTTATCCAACAAAATTGAGAATAAGGTATTGAAGTTCGTCTCCTGTTTCATGCCAATTATATCATATCCTTGCTATTGTGAATTTTACATATCTCAAGTTATTTTTTAAATCCACATTTGCTTTTGTTTTTGTATAGAATCCTACAAATGTTGTATACGAACGAAGAAGAACATCAGATGGACTTCAGCCAACAGGGGTCCTTGAACATAAAGATGAGCTGAATAGTGTAACTAAACAGATCCTTTGCACAAGAGATATCGTGAAAGTGGATGGATCACCCTGGTACAAGAGTTGGCAAAATAAGGGTGCATCGCCATTATATAATGATTTTTCTCAATTTGCTGGCACTGAAGAGAGAGGAGTTCTTGTATCTCATGAAAAATTCAAGGATTCTAAGGTGAATAGCTCTAATTCACCTACAAAACATGTTAAAACTTTCCAGGAATTATTCTTCAATGAGATGAATCAGCAGGAAACAGAATGTTTGAGTCCTATGGTGGAGAAAACTTTGTACATAGATTCTGTCCATACAATAAAACCTCAAAATTCAAGTTCTTCAGATACAAAAATGTTTTCCGCTTACAAAAAGAATGATGCCAGTACACTCATTAAAGCAAGCGGAATTGAAGAAATGGCTTGCATGAGTTCTTCTGTCAAAGATGTCAAGCTCTTGGATGCTGCAGGTGAAAAGACAAAAGTACGTGCTGGGAGTTTGGAGTCTGTTGATTCCGGTTTACTATCTTTATCAGACAGATCCTTCCGTGATGTCCAAATGGATGTGATGGATAGTTCCGGGCAACATCAAGACCTTCTGCATGGGTTGATGGCATCTACAAATCCAAAAGTGAATAAAAATGGGATGATTAACACCAAAAGTCGGCAGGATACAAATGCAGGTAATTTAGAAAGTTCTCATGCCTTAACCCATGATCCCATTATGTTTACCAGGGCCAGATTGGTTGATGATGGCAAGATTAATGTAAAAGGCCAAGTTTCTACTGGAATAATTAACCAAGAGAACACAATGCCTTGCCATTCATTGCTTCCTCTTCCCCCTCCTTTACCGAACTCTCCATCAGAGTCTTGGCTTATGCGCACTCTACCTGCTGTTTCCTCAAAAAAATTGTTTTCTAGATCTTCTTTTGTTATGCATGCTACGCCCAATGTCCAGGCTTCTAAAAGGGACTCCCTTGAAGTGAAGTGGGAAACTATTGCTAAATTTTCTAAGGAGCATGGGGATTCACGGTTTTCTGAGGTAAGCTAAAGAACTATTGATCCTTGTAATTTATCTTCACTTTGGAGACGTTCTCATGATACAGTTAATCTTGTCTTTATCAGGAATTACTGGCCTCTATATCAGAAGCGTAAAATATGGATTATTCCTCCTCTTTTGATACAAAAGATATGCCGGGCTGTTTCTTCAATTTCTTCCATTTGGTTGCAATTTGTTTCTGTACATGGAAATGGAATGTAGTTGTCTCAGTCTTAAATAAGTAGCTGTCTACAACTCTATTATCCTGTAAATCTTGTCCATTCACCAAAATCAATTCCCCATCAGCAATTTTCGTGTATAGAAAAATTTGGGGGACAAAATGTGATAGAAAGGAGAATAAAAGGTTGCAGCTTGTACATCATCTATAAGTTTTCTGTGCTCCATCTGAGTAAAATATATTCTCTCTGGAAAATGAATGTTATAAGAATGGTAATGCATTGCAGATAAACTTATGTGTGGCCCTCTTTTTGACTTGACCTTTTTGGGTTTGAGACAGGTCTCATACTATGGAAGCAGAAGGCCTTGTATTATTTTTTTCAGAAGTATTATTTCCCAAGTTCAGCTTCTTTTCATATGTTTATAGTAGATGTGTTCAGATGCACTTTGATAATGATGGTATGCTTTTCTGTGGTTTATCCACTTTGATAATGATAGTATGCTTTTCTGTGGTTTCTCACTCAGAATAATAGATCTCCAAATGTCAAGGATTCATTACAAAGCTAAACGATCATACAGAGAGGTACTTGGGCAATAAGGATAACGTAATTCATGTCTTTTTAGATTTATTTAACAAGAATTATTTCAAAAAAGAAAATCATTTTATAAGTACATGATCATTATAAAAATGACATATCACATGATATAAATTATAAGCATTAGAGCCTTGTTGAGTAAGAGTCTTCTAATGGAAACCATCTTTCCGATATATGTAGGGTAGGAAGCTCTTCTATTAAGATGATGAAACTTATATTGAGTACGAGCATATGTAACGCCTTTTCATAAATGTTGAGACCTAATGATAATTAGCTTGATGAGGTTGTTGCATGCTATGTTAGGATGAGTTTGCATGAAAATGAGGCCTATTTTTGCCTTGAATGCTAGGCTTTCTAGGATTATAATGTGAATCATACATGAATTCATGTGATGTCTCTTTCTTTGTGTTTTTGGGACATAGAAGATGATGGATAAGCATATGAGTTTTGTACATGTTTAGAAGATACAACATGCTCGTGTGATGGATTAGGCATAGTTCATCATATAAATACTTTCCCTTATAAAAATTATCTTTGCTTGAATGTTGCAAATGATTATATGCATATTATTAGACCTCTTTTAGACTTCAATCATGTTATTTAATTTTTCACTACCTATAATGAATCTAGACAAATGCCTTTTGAGGTCATTGATTTCGCTCTTCAATGCCTTGTTTTCATACAATAAATCATATTCATTGTCATCAGAAATAACCACACTATTATAATCTACCATGTCTTGCCAATCATATTTAAATTTCTCATTTTCAAACATGCATACATCTAAAAGCTTTAAAGTCTCTTTATGTTTAAACAATAATTTCTTCATATTTTTCAGAAGTGGTTGGAACCTCATTTGTAATTCTACTCGAACCAAACTCACTGATCTTACGAGAAGGGCATACACCAAAATCTATGTTAAAAATGATTCAGCACAAACTGAAATAAAAATAAATCTTATATTCCTGTTGCCCCGAAATCAGTGCTTCAGGCCAACTGATTATGCTCATGTTTAAGCACAGACTTCATAATTAATTAGCTAAATATACAACAGCAGCATAATCTATGATCAATGGAACTATTCATGCTTCTTGCCCTTCAGCTTCCCCTTTGGGATCTTACTCATTAAACCAGTATCCAGCTTCCTATAGTTATGCTGGAGCTGATCAAGCATCTTGTATACAAAGTCGTCAACTTGATCCTCGTACCTCTCGTACAGGACCGGCATGGTATGAGCAGCCACGAAACCTTAATCAACACAACACAATTTGGCAAAATCAAGCTTATGCAACAAAGACAACATGTACTAGGTAGAATAGCCATTGTAGATCAAATGACTGAATGTTTTATTGCGCAATGCAAAAGAGTACACTCCACATTCAGTTGCATTAGTCATGACTACTTTACTCAATAACTAAATATGTATCACCCCTTTTATGCAGTAGCAACTGGAAAATGTAATAAAGACGAAGAGAGCAGTAGGCCATGGAGTATCGTGAACAGGAAGGAAGTAGAAGTACATTCTGACAAACTCGTCAAGATAGCAAACAAGAGAAACGTGGTGCTTTAAGTACCGAGTCGAAGTATTCACACTCCCACATGAAATTTAAATCATACAAAACTAAGAAGAATAGGAGTACAAGAATTATGGATTTGGATTTGGAAGAATGTTATTTCGTGCAGAAAAATGTTAGCCAACTGAAGTATATATGAACTAATTTAGTTTTAAGTTTGGGAGAATGATTCAAATGTCATTGTACTCATAAGGAGACTAACAGAGACATATAATTAAAATGTAGGAAAAGAAGAGCCTTCATGCTGACTTATTGAACTCAAGACAGCATAAGAAATCACGTTACCTAATAGGCACAAGAAAAGAAAAAAGTAATCATCTGTACTTAAATGTGATGTGCGAATCAAAACCATGTGCTAGTATGAAAATGGAAACATGGAGAAAAAAATTAAAACATGAACAAGACATGGAGGAAATTTTCTATCATTCAACATGACGTTATGCGTGTTATTTACATAATACAAGATCTCACTAACTACGAAAGCAGGACAACACCAGTAAAGGAATAAGCCAAGAACACATTCTCCTACTTGATTAATATTTCTAAACTAGACATAGTACTACATTCTTTTACTGCTCAAGCCCTTATTCTTTACATATTTTTCCTAAAGGCCTTTGTACTATTTCCGTTAACTTCTATTTCCAACACGGCATAACAAGGCTAATTTGCCCAAAAAAAGAAAAAAGAAAAAAATTAGGAGTAAACAAGGCTAAGAAGTACTTTAACCATTTTACAAATTAGACTTTGGCAGAAAAAATCAGAACCTACAGCCAGAAATAAGAAAACCTGTAGAGTAAAAGGACAAGAAAATGGATTACAACCACACGCCCAACCAGGCACATGGGTGAAGTGCAGAAAAGAAATCTGTTATGTGTTTCTGAAGAACAGAAGATTAAAAGCTGAAATAAGAAGAAAAAGCATCCATCTAGCAGTTACCAAGTGGCTGACTCAATAATATCCTTTTTTCGGTCACCAACAGCACTCAATTGAATTTATAGACAAATATAAGCAACAAATGGCATAGAAATAGAAAAGAAAAGAACTCTCACAGCAAACGTTATCATGCTTACCAATGTACAGAACAGTAAGAAAGTCGCACCAGCTGCTGATGATTGCAGCAGCCCACAAGCTTAGTACAACCTGGGAGAAAATATTTTCCAAGAATGGATAAATTGTTTTCAAGATAAAATTAGTAAAAGCAAGACTATGCGTGCAAAGAAGAGGCATTCATCTACAAAAGCAAATTAACTGTTTCAGAGTGTCGAAAATATACAATTCAACATATTACCAGTAACTTACCTGAATCTGTTCAATTTTCTCTAATATTAAATTTTACTTTTTTCTGGTAGATAAGTATTTCTAGTGGTAAATATGGACCCACAGAGATCAACAGAAAGAAAGAAGGAAAAAGAACGATGAAGATGATATGCATATGAACATGTGAAACCACAGAGGACACATCTCTTAAATGAACAACAAGGAATGTCATATAAAAGAAAGAAAATGGGAGTGCTTAACCATGGAGCAATGGCCTAAGTATATGCGAAAGGTTTAAGACTATTATGTATAAAAGCTTTCAACCATGGGCAAAACCTTTACATTTAAATTCTGACATCCAACTCTGTTTAATATGGGGATTTTTCAAATTTCATTGTTTTTCTTAATAAAATTAAAACTATTTAGCTAGTGTTTTATGAAATTAGAGATTCAATTGGGTTGTTGCATTCTTGAATTTACATAAATTTTGCTCAATTATGGTTTATGTTTATTATATTTACCTTTTTTCACTCAAAATTGCATACCTAATGGATAAATTGTTTCGTCTTTGTTAAAATTATTTATTGAACTTGCATAATTCAGCATATTTTGCACGTCCATTAACTTAATTTCAAGATGGGATAAAATGATTTGAAGGGTTGAAGGGGAAAACCTTCTTGTACAACACCTTCTCCCACTTATAACAGGGTACTCAGTTCAACAATTAGGAGGCATAAAAATTTGGGCTTCAAGGATATAGCTTGAACTAATTTGAATGAAACTTAACTAAGGTATTCAAAATGGTAGCAGGTTCACAGGACTGCAACATTCATCCAGTTGAATCATCTTATTCCAAAATGCAGTAATCAGAAGACTACCAGCCTAAAACTGCAAACTCCAAACTTACCACAACAAATTGTTTCAAAGTTCCTTCACTAGCAACATCCTGAAGATATTGTAAGGCTCGGTTAACCTCTATTCCAATTGACCTGCCAATGTTCAGAAATATATCTTCAGGCAGCACTAGTCGCGGCACCATTGAAGGAGACCTATTGCCAAGAAGAAGTTGACAACATAAAATAGAAAATGAATCAAAGCTGCAATTATTACTGAACCAACAACTGTGACAAGACTCGAGAATGTTCTCAATTCACCTGTTTACCAAGCCTGAGGCATTTTTCCAAACAAATTGAGCAAGCATACCAAGAACCAGAACAAAGCATAAAAGAGTGATAAAATGGTAATTGAGCCATTCAAAGAGTATCCAGATGACTGTAGCGCCAGTTAAAACCCCAGCTGAGATCTTTTTATTCCTCCACAAGAGAACATCAGCAGCTACATGATTATGAGTCAAAATGAGTACATGCAAGCTATAGATGATATGATTGCCGGAAAAGAGAGAGGGAGAGGGATGATCTTACATTTTCCACCTCCTAAAAGATGGTGAACGGGCTTCTGGCGACCAAAGAGTCGATTGAAACTAGAAGAGCTCTTCTCTTCCTCAAAAAAGGACGCAGCTTTCTGCTTTGGAACATTTGGAACACTGTCGGCAATGGTTTCTACTAGGTTGTTTATAAAATTCTCAGCTGAAATTTTCTCAGGCATTATTCCAACCTTCAAAGAGGAACAATTGCATCAGCTAAGCCACACACAGAACACGTCCACCATGAGCATTTGTAAAAGGAAAATCACAACACGAGAAAAAGGAAAAGAAACAAGTAGTCCTATGATTGAAGACTATTGGTATTAGGTATGGTTGCCAGAAAATAGGTTGACTTGGCGGCGTCATCGTGAATATCAAACATATACTACCCGATTTTTTCAAGAAAGTCCCTTTCTAATATGAACATAGAACTATTGCTTTTTTCATGAATCTCTGCACCACTTAGCTTTCCACCCTAGACAAGTCCCTCAATCAAAGATAAACAACAAAACCCAAGTCCAAAATCTCCAAACTGAAAATTGTGAAACACACACACAATAAAAAAAGAAGAAGAAGAGATGCAGAGTTTATGCTCATAAACTAGAAAAACCAAGATCAACCCATAAGAGCAAACCAATCAGGAAAAAGAAACTAATCGATAGTGCCTAATAAAATCAAGAAAAACTAATAAAAAAAAAGGCACAAACCAGGAGAAAGAAATACGTTGTTTAAAGAGCAGGAAAGATTAGGTTTTTAAGTAAAACTAGATGAGCTCTGCTGTGTTTTGCTGACCAAAAGGAAGGAGAGGGGAGTTGGAGTCAGCAAAAAAATGTAAATAGGAGTGGGTAGGTAGAGGCAAGGCAACCGGCCAATCTGGTAAAGCTTGGACAGATGTTTTTGGTGAAAACGCAACAAGGTTGGTTTGGTTGGGACGGACTTGGACTGTAAGAGAGGACGACTTCTGACCGGTGACGCGCGTCGTCTCCTTGGGACCCACAGCCTGAAAGCTCTTGCATTTATTTGACAGTTAGAGGTTGGTTTTAGTCGATGATTATGGTTGTTGAATATATCCTTCAATATTCGTGAACCACACACACACTACATACACTACACTACACTACACCAGTTCTTTATTCCAAAAACACGTGGAAAGTCTCTGAGTGCTTAAATTCTACGTCTATATTAACGACTCCCAAGCATTTTTGTGATATGAAAACATGCTCAGTCCTCATACTTCCAAATTGTTGGCGGCAGGCGTATCACGGTGTATACATTTCAATGAATTTTACACTATAATTGAATACTAACTAAACACAAACACAAATATAAACACAATAAACTTACTCTTCTCATTTTGCGAGGGTTAGGTAAGAGTCGTTAATTATACATAATATTTTCCTTTAAAAAATAATCTTATTAGTTGCTTTACGACTCGCTCTCAATTGAATACTAACTAAGTTCTCTACAAATTTAATATTTCATATCTATCTATTAGACCCTATAATTTTTCAAAATATGAAATTCAATTAAATTATTTTTTATTTGTGGCTCATTAAGGTCATAAATAGATTAGTAATAAATATAAATTATAATTTAAATAACATTTAGGATTAGATTAATTAAATCCTTTTAACTTACTTTTAATTATCTAATTTAATATTTATACATTGAGGCAATGTATCATAATAATTCAAATTTTAATAATGTCAAAGTAATTTTCATTAAATTTTCATGCATGATGTTTTTTATTAAAAAATTAAAGAAATGTATTAATACAATATAAAAGTATTATATGTTTGTATTAAGCTAACCCCTTTATAGGAAGCGCAATAACCAACCTTCTAATTCAAAGTACAATGTTAAACTAAAAATGTAATACCCCAAAATGACCCCTAGTCAAAATCCTGTATGTTGTCATGCTATTTCGTAACTAGTGGTAATTGGATGTGCGATGTGTAAGTAAAATTGATTAAATTGACTAAGTAAATTGACCTAGACTTAGTTCAAGAAGTCAATCTTGTAAATCTGTCATGAGTTTTGAGCAATCAGTACTGTTTTAAGCATAACTTTTGAGACACTTATCCAAATTGGCTGAATTTTGGATATGTTGAAATTAAGACATGTGGGAACATTTTGTCTAGAGACAAGCTAAGCTTAAAAACAATTGAAACGTTGTCAATTTGGTTAGGGAAGTTCTGGTTTGTTAGAACCAATCAATTTTTGGCATTTGACTTGGTCCCACTTGTCTTTAAGTGGTATATCAATACTACACGTTTTGGTTGAAATGTTGTGTTTTAAACCTTCTTCAACCTTTAAAATTGCAGAACCAAGGCTGGAAGTGAGTTCATCATCGTGAAAAGTATAGAGTAGGGGAAGAAACTGAGATTGAAGAGTTGTTAGAGGGATTTGAAGCAATCCTTTGAAGAAAAAAGAAAGGTAAGTTCTTTGACTTTGTTTGAGCTAGCTTGGGTTGTAGTTTTTGTTCTTCCTTGGTAAAGGAAGATTCTATCCAGATTTGAGAAATTGTGAGAAGTGATTTGGATCACTTTGATGTAGGGAAAAGTGAAGAAAAACCGAAGGAAGTA
>JANIMX020000218.1:2120179-2131116 GCA_024582655.2 Erythroxylum kunthianum | reverse complement strand
ACCTATCATTGACCTTACCATGTCTAACAAGGTTCAGTTTCTCCTTTCAGCCACACCTTTGTGTTGTGATGTGTAAGGTAGAGTCCATTGGGATAATATCCCATTATCCTTGACATAATCTAGAAACTCATGGTTTAAGTATTCACCACCTCGATTTCATCAAAGTGTTATCTTAATACTTTTACCCAATTGTTTCTCTACTTCATTCTGAATTCTTTGAACTTTTCAAATGCATCAGATTTGTATCTCATCAGATACATATACCCATATCGTGAGCAATCTTTAATAAAGGGTAAATAGACGAAACCACCTCTGGCATGTATGGACATCTAACCACATACATCTGAATGTATTAGGTCTAACAACCCATTCACTCGTTCACCATTTCCCTTAAAGGTTTACTTATTCATTTTGCCTAACAAGCAATATTCATATATCATATGATTCATAATCAAATGACCCTAAACTATCACACTTGTGTAGGTTAGTCATGCGTCTCTCGCGGATATGGCCAAGTCGACAATGCCATAAGTATGTTGAGTTTACATTATCTCATTTATGTCTTTTGTTTTCATTGATATTATAGATTGGAGTGGACTTATCTAATATGTATATTCCATTGCATAATGTACCAGTACCATAAAGCATTCTATTCAATGTAATAGAATAATGATTGTTACCAAACATTATATGGAAACCAACTTTATTTAGACTAGGAACATACAATATGTTTTGAGTCATTGTAGGTACAAAATAACAACCTTCCAAACTAATTACAAGTCCAACAGTGAGTGAAAAAAGATAAGTGCCTACAACTAATATAGCAACTCTTGCTCTATTTCCCATACGCAGGCTGACTTCTCCCTTCCTAAGTTGTCTACTATCCCTAAGGCTCTGCATATTAGTACATATATGTGATCCACAACCGGTATCTAATACCCAGATGTTATTATCAGAAATAGTATTAACTTCAATGACAAACATACCTGAAAAGGATAGGACTTCTGATGCCTTCTTCTTCTTAAGGGACTTCAGATAGGCTTTACAAATTCTCTTCCAGTGGCCATCATTGCCACAGTGGAAACAGGTTCCCTTTGGCAGTGTCTCTTTTGCTTTCTTTTTGGCTGTGATTCCTTTTGGCTTCTTAAATTTTCTCTTCTTAAGGTTCTTCTTCCTTGAACCATAAGGGTGCGTTTGTTACGCAGGATAGGACTAATAGTCCTAGGATTATAATGTTTTTAATCCTGTCCCATGTTTGATGATAAAAATTGTTGTCTTATTATATCCTGGGATTAGCCAATTTTGGACTATCATTGGGATTATTGTGACCCGCGAATATACACGGGTCACAATAGTCCCAATCTGCTAGCCTCCCACTGTCGACCTCTCCCTCACCGATCATCTCTGCTCACGCGAATCATCTCTCCCTCACCGATCATCTCTGCTCACGCGAATCATCGTCGTCCCAAATACTCGTCACTCATTGTTGTGTTTGGTCGTCGACTGGTCCATCTCCCTGTCTTCGTCTTGGTCTTCGTCCCAAATCCTCCTCTATGGCATCTCAGATCTCGCTCTGTACCAAACGTCATCCTCTTCCCAGATCTGCCTCTGTTCTGCCTCGTCCTTCTCTTCCCAGATCTGCCTATGTTCTGCCTTGTCGCTTATCATGAAGTTGGCCATGCGATTTGTGGGTAAGTTGATAACCTAGATAATTTTCTTTTCCAAATATTTTCATGTGGATAGTTTTGTCTTGTGGTAGAGCTAAGATTCCAACCAGATGACTGATGTTCTGAACATGCTTAGAGTGATATAAGTAGGATCCTTCAAGTTTAGATTTGAATGCCCCTTTGAAAGAGTAAGTGTGAAATATGACCATTGAATTATCTTCTGAAATTCTCAACTGGGAACTAAAGAGCAAGAATACACTTCTATGGCACATTATACGCTAGTCTTTACCTCTGAATTTAGCATTGTACATATATATGTCATTAAAATCTTATTTTGAAGAAGGGAAAACAAAATTGATAATGTGGTTATGTGATCTGTTTATTCAGAACATTAACTCCAGGGCATGATCCAGTTCAAAAGGTCACCTTGATTCATCGTGGTCAGGCACGAGGGCTCACCTGGTTTATTCCTTCAGATGACCCAACCTTGATCTCCAAGCAACAGCTTTTTGCTAGAATAGTTGGTGGACTTGGTGGTAGAGCTGCCAAGGAAGTTATCTTTGGTGTGCCTGAGGTGACTACAGGGCCTGCTGGTGATCTGCAGCAGATATCCAGTTTGGCTAAGCAGGTAAGTGAGAGCTCCTCTATTTGCCACCTAGTACCAAAAGGCTTACTATCTTTTCTAGAAAAATGATATCCATTACTTAATTAGCTTGAAGGACAGAGAATAATATTAGAGAAGGAAAAAGTAGAAAGATCGAGTTTTACTCTTATTTCATTGCGGTCATAAGTTTGAAGAACCACATTGCTGCGCTTACATCCCAAGTTGATTTGTATGACATTTTTTCTTTTTATCTTGGTTGTCTGCGAGTCTGAAGAGCCTTCTATAGCTTTGCTTATTCTGTCAGTTTTAATGAAGCTGAGTAACATGTTTTTAATCTCGTATACAGATGGTAACCACTTTTGGCATGTCTGAAATTGGTCCGTGGTCACTTATGGATTCGTCTCAAAGTGGTGATGTAATCATGAGAATGATGGCAAGAATTTCAATGTCCGAAAAGCTTGCCGAAGACATTGATGCTGATATCAAGAGGATTTTAGAAACTGCATACGAGACTGCACTTAACCTCATTAGGAATAATTGTGAGGCCATAAACAAGATTGTAGAAGTTCTGCTTCAGAAGGAAACCATGTCAGGTGATGAGTTCCGAGCCATTCTCGCAGAATTTGTCGAGATTCCTACTGAAAATCGAGTTCCTCCTTCAGTTCCCTCTACAGTGACTGTGTAGTTAGCATGAATATGTATCGGTATCATACACCGGGTTGCCTATGAAACTTCAGCTGCCTATAGCCGCTGATGTATCGGTATCACACCTGGTTGCTTATGAAACTTCAGCTGCCTATAGCCTTCAGACCATTACTGCTTTTGTATAATTGTGTATGTTTTGGGTAGTCTGTAGATAGTAATGTACACTAGCCTCGTATACTAATTGGAAATCTGTTACAATCTGAATCTATCCTCTAGTTGTTTCTCTCATATTCTCATCTGTAATATGCTTTACTGTAAAAACATAGGTAGTAAGAAGCATTCGACCAACAAAATCAAACAAATTAGACATTGAGTGTTTGCTTCGGTTGAGAACCTTTGACTTGTGACGAAACTACCAAAAATAATGGAGGATTTAGAAACAGAGGCCCACTCACTTGTAATGTGATGGAAAAGTAGAACAAACCAATTATGCCAAACCAAAGGCATGGGTAAGGCCTGCCTCGCCAACCTCCGTCTCTTTACCTCTCGTTTTCTGTCTACGACTTCTTGTCATACTCTATTAGACTTCACAAACCTCTGTTCTAAAGGTCACATCAAAGAAGCATTTGAGAGATTTCGATCCCAGATATGGACCGATCCATCTTTATTCCCTCATCTTTTGCAATCATGCATACGAAAGAGGTCACTTATTTTGGGGAAACAGCTCCATTCTTTGGTAGTTACTTCTGGTTATTCAAAGCACAGGTTTGTGTCAAATCACCTCCTCAACATGTACTCCAAGATTGGACAGTTTCAAACGGCATTAGCCTTGTTTCACGTTCTTCCAATAAGAAATGTCATGTCCCATAATATTTTGATTAATGGATATTTGCAAATTGGCGATTTGGAGGGTGCACATAACTTGTTTGATGAAATGGGCGAGAGGAATGTTGCCACATGGAATGCAATGGTTGCTGGGACGATTCAGTTTGAGTTAAATGAAGAGGGTTTGAGTTTGTTTAAGGAAATGTATGAACTGGGGTTTTGGCCTGACGAATTTACCTTAGGCAGTGTTTTTAGAGGTTGTGCAGGCCTGAAGGCTCTATATGCTGGCAGGCAAGTTCACGCCTGCGTCTTGAAATGTGGATTTCAATTCCATTTGGTTGTTGGAAGCTCTTTGGCTCACATGTATATGAGAAGTGGTAGTTTGCGGGAAGGAGAAGACGTTATCAAATCTATGCAAATGCGTAATTTGGTTGCTTGGAACACACTTATTGCAGGAAAAGCTCAAAATGGCTTATCTGAGGAAGTTTTAGACCTATACAATATGATGAAAGTGGCAGGATTTAGGCCTGATAAAATAACATTCGTGAGTGTAATTAGTTCATGCTCAGAGATGGCTACTCTCGGTCAGGGTCAGCAGATTCATAGTGAAGTTATTAAGACTGGCGCTAGTTCTGTTGTTGGGGTGATTAGCTCATTAATTAGCATGTATTCTAGGTGTGGATGTTTGCAGGACTCTGTGAAGGCTTTTTACGAATGCCAAGATTCAGATGTTGTATTGTGGACCGCAATGATTGCTGCTTATGGGTTTCACGGACGAGGAGAGGAAGTTATTGACTTGTTTGAGCAGATGGAGAGGGAAGATTTGGAGGCAAATGAGGTTACTTTTTTAAGCCTGCTTTATGCTTGTAGTCATTGTGGGCTGAAGGATAAAGGAATGAAATTATTTGAGTTGATGACTGGAAAGTATGGCTTGAAGCCTAGCCTGCAACACTATACTTGTGTAGTTGACTTACTTGGTAGGTCGGGTTGCTTGGATGAAGCAGAGGCCATGATAAAAACAATGCCTGTAAAAGCAGATGCTATCGTATGGAAAACTTTGTTATCTGCGTGCAAAATCCACAAGAATGCGGACATGGCAAAAAGAATTGTTGGAGAGGTTCTTAAACTTGATCCTCAGGATTCAGCTTCTTTTGTGCTGCTCGCAAACATTCATGCTTCTGCCAAGAGATGGCAAGATGTTTCTGAGGTGAGGAAGGCCATGAGAGATCAGAATGTGAAGAAGGAACCTGGTATAAGCTGGTTGGAAGTGAAAAATCAGGTTCACCAGTTCTCAATGGGTGATAGGTCACATCCAAGATCAGAGGAGATTGACTTGTATTTGAAACAGCTAATGGAGGAGCTGAAGCTGCTGGGCTATGTGGCTGATACTGGCTCAGATTTGCATGATATGGATAATGAGGAGAAAGAAAATAATTTGGTGCAACACAGTGAAAAATTGGCTATTGCTTTTGCTTTAATCACTATTCCACCTGGTGTACCAATAAGGGTAATGAAGAACTTGAGGGTCTGCAGTGATTGCCATGTTGCTATCAAACTGATATCCAAGTACAAGGTCAGAGAAATTATAGTGCGAGACAATAGTAGGTTCCACCAGTTCAAAAATGGGGAATGTTCTTGTGGAGATTATTGGTGAGAAGCCCTGTCAAGCTCATTGCTGGAGTATGGGATTCCCTTGATTTTTTGGCTCCCAATTCTTTTACATATTCTGACTTACCCCTTGTTTTTTCCCTGTTAAAATTAAGTAGCCATGTAAATGAAACCCTATGGTACATGGTTGCGACTATTTACTTGCAATCAATCACTTAGTTGACAGAATAATCGACGACTTACCGGAAACATCTTCTAAAAAAAACAAAAGAAAAGTTACGTACAATTGATGTCCCTCACTCAATTCTCACAAAGCAAAAAAACTGAGTTTGTTGTTATTGTCGTTTGTCATGACTTCATATTTGGCCAACGCTTGTTGTTACGAGGTGAATTGTGATTGTCTGACTCAATCCTTTGAACTCAATTGTGTTGATACTAATTCTATTCATATCACTTCTCTAAGGTCATCACCTTTGTGTGTTTTTCTCAATTGCATATGATTGTCCCAACTAATTTATACCTACTGGCCAATTGGATATGGATCTATCTTTGCATAAGATTCAACGACCATAATTACTAGGACTAACCAATAAAGGGATATTAAGATATGAATGACTTACTTCCGAAGAAAAGTATTCTTCGTGACCCTATAAATTTGTAAAACTATAATTTTAATTAATCTCTTATTTTATACGAGTCATTTAGAAACAACCGCTCTACTAGTTATGCGTATTAATGAATTTTTTCAGACTCTGCTTATTAGCGGGATTTGTTGTTGTATAATTTTAATTAATAAAAGTAATTAATAAGAATAATGTCCAAATGATATTATAAGAAAAGCAACAAAATTATGTCTTAATGATTAATCTTTGTTTGTTTTTGTTAGTTTTATAATTAACTCATGTTCACTTCCAGTTGTTTAAAAGACCCAAAGACAACAGTCCACTGTCCTAAATAAACACTAACTTGTGGAAGTAAAAGGCATCTTCTTGCTTCTTGGAGACAAGTTAAAGCCAAACAAGCCACTATATGAGTCCACTGTCATTTTCCTTCAAAACAGTTTAGACAGAACTTCCAAACACTTCCATTACCTTTTTTTAAGTACACCAAACCAACCGTACTCTCGGTCTCCACTCTATAACCGAAACACCAAGCAAGAACTAAACTTTCTTGCACGCTTTGTCTGATATTCGATCAAAACTTCTTCTTTTGGAAGTTGAAGGAAAAGGAGTGATATGGCAGGATATAAACCTGAAGATGACTACGATTACTTGTTCAAGCTGGTCCTGATTGGTGACTCTGGTGTGGGTAAATCCAACTTACTTTCAAGGTTCACTAAAAACGAATTCAATCTCGAATCCAAGTCTACTATTGGAGTTGAGTTCGCCACCAAAAGTTTGAGTATTGATGCTAAGGTCATCAAAGCCCAGATTTGGGACACTGCTGGTCAAGAAAGGTTTGGTCTTTTACTTTTCTTTTTCTGTTTTTCTTGTTATTGTTATTGTTAATACTTTCTAGGTGTAGTTTATCTGGGATTTAGTGTTTCTGTTCCTCTTCGATGGGTTTTGCATCTCCCATAGGAAAAAGTGGCGGTGTTAATGAATTGGGTTTCAATTTGGAGCTGCGAGATCTTGTTGGTTAGTCTGCGGTCACAATTTTGTGGCCGTTATAACATCTTTATCCATTCCAATCTACATCTTTACTTATTGTTTTGGTTGTTATCTTGACCCTGATTGATCAACTGCATAATATGTTTGATTGTAAAAATTTCAATACCTTACTGAAACTCTCGAGTTTATGGCTTTAGATATCACAGGTTTGTATTGAACTTATTGTCTGGTGTGGTTTGTGCTAATTTATCTTGATGGTTTTCTATATATATACTTGTTATTTGACTTAAAAATGCTCTGTAGTTGGTATGATAATCTGTGAAGTTTGAGATTTATTTTAGTTTATTGAGGAACCTCGTTTAATTTTTGTTGAGTTAAGCATTAGAATTTGGCACCCGGTGGTTTTCAGATTGGAAGGTTTAAGCATCTTATTTAGGATAGAAGGTGTTAATCTTCAATGGATTTGTTATGTTAGTATATCTTCATACACTCATACCAAAAGCTGCTTTGGCTATTGTGAAAATGGTAACTTGTATGTTTTCTCAAATAAGATCAATATATGGCTTGTGAAACTATCAAATGGGCTAACTAATTGTGAGGATAAGATAAACATGAAGAGGAGTATCGAGTCATTTTCTTCATCAATTTATGTTAAAAAGCTGATTTGGCTATTGGAAAATGACAGCTTGAAGAAACTAAGATCAATTTACGGCTTGTGAAACTCAAATGGGTTAGCTGTTTATTTAGAGCAAGATTAAGATGTAGAGGAGTATTGACTATTTGCCAAGAATCTGATATGTGCCTAAGACTCAAGTTCTTGGCACTGCTGTTTTATGTATCTGGTTGTATAATCTAATAATTGATCCAACTTGTCTTTCAATTATTTGGCAGGGTTGAAACTCTAGAATGATAAAGGAAACTACTTAGAAAAGACTTGATGAACAAAACTTGCAATTTGATATATAACCATATATCTGTATAAGGAGATAGACTGGACATCATTGGCCAAAATCCCTCTTAATTGTTCTTGTGAACTGCCCCTGCTGCAACACATTAATTCCTCAACAACTACGTTAACCTGACTGACTCATTGATGCAATTTCAAATGTACGGGGAGAAAATCTGTTTCAGAAATAGCTTTGAAAAGATTTTCATTATTACCACCTCCCAACAAATGAGCCTCTAAATAGAACTAGCTTAGGTTATCTTCGTTTGGCTTGCAAGAAGATTGGGGAAGTTCTTACGAGAGTAGTTACCTTACTGTTTATCTTGCCATAACTGAAAGGACAGTTTGTTGATCATAATATGGATTCGAGAATAATTATAAGTTTTGGAGCTCATCTTTATAGAATTTCACACATCTACCAAATAACCTTTCCTCATGTGATTATCTCCTTCAGTGTTAGTACTTCACAGTACTGACATTTCCTCTTTATTACCATAACAGAGTGACCTAATTTTAATCCTATCTCAAATTTAATAGTTATTCTTTAAATTTTCTTAACTACTCATCCAAAGAAATATTTGGTGCATATCTTTTAAAAATCTGACAATTGAGTGACTAGTTAGGGGAAAGGGATGCAGAGTAGACTAAAAGATTGAAAAGACATACTCTTCAGGGTCTTTCCTAACTACAAGTTACCTTAACTAACAAATAGTGAACAAGTTTGCAAGAGATGGTAGTAGTTTGTACACTTAGGAAAACAAATTAATAAATGAGAACTAAAGAACTTAGCTGTATCCCTAGTTTGTGCTCATAAAGAAAGGAAATTCTGAAAAGGAAAGAAGTTGATTCCAAAGCAGCCAATTTTATTTTATGTGCAAAGTTTTTGATATGAGATTCTTCACTCTTTACCAATTATAGACATTAGGCATACTTGAAGCCTTAACTTCCCCGTTAAACTTGAAAAACTAAATCGTTACTGTGTACTTTATCAGAAGGTGTGTATATTTTAGTCTTGAAGCAGGAATTTTACTTTCAGATGGACAAAAAACATCATGACATCTTCTCAGAGAATAAATTGAAGAAAAATATGAAACCTTTGTGAAATCAGGTAATTGATTCTTTTCACGATATGGTAACTTTAACAAAGACTAAAATTCTGATGTCAAATTGATGTGAGGTACGTACACCAATAATCATGTCATTCACGTTCAAATTTGTGGAGGTCACAGTGTACCTTCTAAGGACTTCTGTTCATTTTGGCTTGGTTTAATGTCATTTTGGCAGGTAAATGTAAAGTAACTCTAAATACACATCCTTGATTATTCTGTCAAATATTTATCTTCCATATATTAGACTTGTTATATGAATGGTTCCTTTTTCATGCTTACAACCTTGCTAGGCATCTGTATTTTTCTCTTGCCACCTAACTCTCTTGCATATGTCTAGAATGTTCTCTGTGAGCATTGTTGGTCCACAGTTGATATTAATGTGTCTGTTCTTGGTTCTTTAAGCTTGTAAATGAGCAGGCATGAAATCCCATGGAAGTTTTGTGTTAACCCTTGCCACTACCCAAAAGATTGAGAGTTCTATGTTTTGGTGGTCAAACTTGACTATGAATATCAACCTTCCAACCCTACATATGTATAGGACAAATCTAAACCTTCCAACCCTGTATACAGCTGAATAATAATACTTCATAAGATTTTTAATATGGGAGTAGCCTGCTGATGGAACTTTAAATTTTTTTTTGCACAAGCTGTTAATACTAATCGGTGCATGCAATCCATGTTTTATCAAGAATGAAATATTTTTTAATCATGTTTCTTTTTTGGGAACTTTTTGGAGAGGTAAAGAGTATGCTATGCTTCATTTTATGGTTCTAAATAAGCACCGTAAACTTTAAGCAATCAACTCACCCCGTGAGGTGGGGTGGGGTAAATGAATCACTTTATGTTCTGTGTTGTGCAGGTACCAAGTGGTGAATGTAGTTACTGTCCTTAAAATACTGTGCACAGGCCTGATGGAGCTATATTTTGTTGTTGTATTTCCCACGTAGGTATCGTGCCATTACCAGTGCTTACTACAGAGGAGCTGTAGGTGCTTTGCTCGTGTATGATGTCACAAGACACGCTACATTTGAGAATGTGGCAAGGTGGCTGAAGGAGTTGAGGGATCATACGGATCCTAACATTGTGGTCATGCTCATTGGAAACAAGTCTGATCTTCGACACCTTAGAGCTGTATCCACAGAGGATGGTAAAGCTTTTTCTGAGAAGGAGTCTCTCTACTTCATGGAGACTTCTGCACTTGATGCAACAAATGTAGAGAATGCTTTCACTGAAATTCTTAGTCAGATATACAAGATTGTGAGTAGGAGAGCAGTTGAGGGTGGTGGTGATGGATCCAGTTCTACAGTTCCATCGAAGGGAGAGACCATCAACGTCAAACAAGATACATCTGTTCTGAAGAGAATTGGATGCTGCTCAAGTTAAGCAGGAGACTTTTAGGTGGGAGTATTTCAATGGTAGAATCAAATACTTTTTAAAGTTTTTGTTGTTATTTTGTCCACAATTGCAGAGCAAGAAAAGCTAATCAAATAGGCACTCTAATGCTATTGTGTGATTCTTATTTTTATGTATTTGTATTTCTAGATCTAGTTTGCTTGATTACTATTTGGATTTCAATTTGCTGCACACAATGCTGGCATAGACGTTGAAGGAAAACCTCTTCTTATATTTATATGTATTTATTTAAAGTGTGCTTCGATGCATTATTTGTCGAGAAACCGAGGCTAGATCTGATCTTACCTAATGTGAAATACTTACGAAATTTTTTTGTATTTTGGTTTCCCGAAAAATAAGATCAATTTAATTTTATAAAATGATTACCACAAAATCATAATAAAACTTAAATCTTAATTCGTACCTTATTCCGAAGCTTGATCTAATCTTGTCATATCCCTCGAACTGTTTCCGAAACTGATCTGTCTCAACCACCATAGCCGCACAAGTGTCCGACCTCTAACGGTATCC
>JANIMX020000218.1:1176649-1190856 GCA_024582655.2 Erythroxylum kunthianum | reverse complement strand
AAGGGTATTTTAGGCATCCTACATGAAAATTGGGTATAAGTGTAATAAGTTTGTTTGAGTGGCTGTAAACGTTTTTTTCACCAAAATGGGGCTAAAAACGAATGAACATATTTGCACGTGACTGATTATGAATTCGTCTCTTAAAAAAATTACGTGAAGTATTAACATTGATTCGAACCTAACTTTGAACAGCCTAGGCAGAAAGTCTACAAAACGCAGTCGCTTCTTATTGAGATCAATCGTGAAAAATCCTGCCCCAATTTGAAAATTTTGCGCCAACCTCTAAACCCTAAAACCTTCACAAACGTACAACTCTTTTCGGACCACACTCGATTTCTCCTCTCACTTTGCAACAATGTATGGAGGTGGTAAGTTAACAAATCTACGACGCTTCTTGTTCATATTGAATTCGTAGACAAATGAAATCTTTGTTTATGTGTCAACAACAGACGAGGTATCAGCTATAGTAATTGACCTGGGTTCTCACACTTGCAAGGCTGGTTATGCCGGCGAGGATGCCCCCAAAGCCGTCTTCCCTTCAGTCAGTATTTCTTTCTCCGTCTCTCCATTCATATTGTTATTTTTTTTGTACATTGTATTATAAATTTTTGAGTTTTCACATTCATATTGTGATTTCTTTAATTTCCAAAGGTTGTTGGGTCAATTGATCAAATGGAACTTGACGATTCTACCAATAATGAGAAGAAGGACGCCAAGAATGATTCTGACAAGCATAAGCCAAACCGTAAATTATATGTGGGATCACAGTCCTTAGGATTTCGCCGCGACTATATGGAGGTCTGTATTTTCTAAAGTCTTTGTATTTTTTCATTGTACTTACTTGTGTAGGCAACGGAACAGGTTTTATTAATGTTGTTTGTTTTGCTGTTTCATCAGGTACAGTCCCCTTTAAAGGATGGAGTTGTTGTTGATTGGGATATTGTGGACAGTATATGGGACCATGCTCTCAGGTAACTCTGGATCTGGTATTTAGTGTATGTTTTATTTCTTCTTTTTAATTATTATGTGCTTGTTGGTGATCAAACTTTTCCTCCATGCCTATTAGGACATGTCTACTAGTTGATCCTAAGGAACACCCAATGCTACTTGCAGAACCTTCATCCAACACTCAGCAACAGAGAGAAAGGTAATCTGTTGCCTCATGCAATATGTAAATAGATCCTTTATACACTACTAACTTCAATATTTATAGCATCTTCTTAATCATTGATTCTATGATAGATATGTGAAGGACGGACTAGGTAGTATTATCATTCTGCTTTGATATATGTTGATAATGGTTTATTTATTGCTTGTATGACAGGACAGCAGAGATTATGTTTGAACAGTACAATGTTCCTGCATTATTTTTGGCCAAAAATGCTGTACCTCCCTAATCCATTCTATCTATATGTCTGACTTGTAGTGTACTCATTTTTTAAGTGATGGTAGATTATTTTTGTTCAGTGATATCCTAATACATCTTGGTAACAATTTGTTGTTGCTGAAATATTTGAAAATCTCAGGTTCTCACATCTTTTGCTTCTGGGCGTGCTACCTCACTAGTTGTTGATAGGTACGTTGTTCAAAAATATTGATTACAGAATCTATCGCCTTTTCTTAGCTCATTTGGCATGGAAAGTTGCATGGTTAGAGACTTCGTTTGGTAAATTGAAGTAGGACTTAGGTTTCATAGGATTCCTAGTTATTGCAAAAGATCGTATACTGACTTGCTGCTGCCCTGCCAGCAGTTATCCAATGACAAGGTTTGACCTTTATTCTGAAAGATGAAGGGTCAAAACTGTAAAAAGATAGAATTCCTGTTGACAAGCAGTTATTAAACTGTTAATCTTGCAAGTTTTATGAACAATTGTTAACTTGTCCTTTCTGTTATTCAGTAGTAATGTTACTGAAAAATATGGGTTGTGGAGATTAATTTGAACACAAACAACTCCTTTGGTTTGTTATTGTTTTCATTAGGTTGTCGTAGTTTTCTTTTCATTCATTTCATAAGTATAGCTGAGTTCATGTTTCAATGTGGAGCAAACTTTCCAAACTCTTGATTACCTTCACATGTTATGATTGTGGCTATAGGCTGAAACATAGCCTAAAAGTAAAGTTAATTATAGATTTGTCATGGTGATGTATACATGAAAATAATAAAGCCATCTTTTCATCCTTGTTTGTGTCTTAGGAAGTCAAAGGATTGAAATTGCAGCTGCTATACTTTGTGATATATCAGCTTGGATTGATGAATTTGTACTTTAGCTTTGTGCTGATCTTGTAGATGGATGTCTAAAGATTAATAGTTCTGAAGATTTCTTTGGATATTTTGTTTTGCACAATAAAGAAATGTAAAGTGCCCTTTATTTAGTACACTCCTCAGTAATCATCTTCTCTAAAGTTTAATCCTGTATTATATTGTTTTGCTTTAAGTAGTGATGGTTTGTAACATTATTACCAGTGGTGGAGGATCAACAACAATTGTCCCGGTACACGATGGTTATGTCCTTCAGAAGGTACCCGGCAAAACAATTCATCATTATCAAGTGGAACATGTAAATTGCCAAGTTTGTATACATTGAATAAGCTAGCATGAACTTTTCTGCCTTTTACTTTTTCTGTAGGCAGTGGGCACTTCTCCTATTGGGGGAGAATTTCTTACTGATTGCCTGATTAAAAGTTTAGAGGGTAAAGGAATCACGGTGAGTTACCATTGATAAACATTCACTTTTAAAGGCGAGTTAATTTGAATTATCTTACATACTCTATTTTACTTTGGATGATGATCTTTTGCTTTTCATTTAGATAAAGCCCAGGTATTCTTTCAAGAGAAAAGAAATACGTCCTGGAGACTTTCAGGTGTGATTGAAATATAATTAAAATTGTTTTTACCTCTGTGTCTCTTTCTCAATTCTCTTATGTTCAGCTATGCAACATAGTATTTCATATGTGCTAAGTCAGTTTCAACTGTTATTCCTTTCCAATCACATTTTTAAGTGGAAGGATTTGTTTGTGCTTATAGAATACTAGTCGAAGTTAGATTGACGATGTTTGTATGCTATGAAGAAAGGGTGCACTGTAGTTTTCAACAGAATGTCAAATATATGATTTGAAGGAAATGCTTGATGACTAGATCTGAGAATTTGGTTCCTTAATTCCAGAAGAGTATCCATGCAAAAATAAAACTAGAATTCGAACAGATGCTTTTGATCATTGTTGACCTGGCTCACTGGGAAGTCTTGTATTGCTTCTACCCGGTGTTGTGGAACATCACCTTTTCCCCTCATATTTAGCAGTTGAAGTACTTGCTACAAGCTCACCAACCTTGCAACCATCACACAGTTGGCTAACATTTTGAAATATTGAACTAACTGAGTGGAAAGGATTGATAGCGAGCAAGTAGAACAGGGACTGGAAAACAGGAGAGGTAAAACCCTAATTCAAATTATCATCGCCTAGGACATATTGGTTTCTTATATCTCCTTTTAGGTTAGCTTGCTAGAAAAGAGGAAGAGGCTTCTTGCAATAAATAGTCTACCTGTTAATACCAGTATCAAAAATATAATTCTTGCAAACCTTTTGTGGCTACATTAGATCAATATCCTAATTAACTAAATGCAATATTGATTAACATGCCACTGATAGTTGTCATAGTTCTCTGTGTTGATTGGTGGTCCCAGTTTCAAGAGAGTCTTGTTTCAATGAAATTATCATTACTGTTATTAAGTGGGCATATCTAGAAGAATAGATTGAATTTGCAAACTATCCGCCAGAAGTTCAAGAATTTTCATTTAGTCAGTTCTCTTCTTATCTGTACTAGCTATTGCATCTATCAGGATCTAGGGATATGTTATGTTCTTGTCTTTGCAAATTTCAACTTATTACTGGAAAATGTGCATTCTTTTTGCGACCTGGCAATTAGATTATGGTTTCTATGATTGTATATTGTGATACTAATCTTACATTGTTCAGTTAAATCGTCATAATCTTTTTGTGAGCGTGGTCATTGTTTTCTAAATGTTCTTTCGTGTGGAAATATGTAGTTATTGAGATTGTATGATACACCTTGCTTTGACATTTCCTATTCCCAGAACCTCACCATAGTGGATCTTGGTTTTCCTGATTTCCTTTTGTTAACTTTTTTTCTTGACTTGGACTAGTAATAGCATTTTCATTTCTAGACAGATTGTCGTTTTTATTGTAAAGGAGTTCTGTTAGTGATGTGAAGTTCTGGATAGTTTTATATCCTCTGTACAACTGTTCGAGACAAGTTCTCATTCATTTTGTTGAACCTCACAGATAGTGGATCTTGATTTTCCAAATACAACAGAAAGCTACAGGCTCTATTCACAGGTCTGCTATGGAATGCTTAATGTTCCTCCTTGTAGAGATGAAAGAATATTCTTATCAGTTGATTTCTTATTCCACAATATCTCTGTTTTGCAATCTTTGCACCTCAGAGGATTATTGCAAGTGACATCAAGGAATGCGTTTGTCGAGCACCCGATACACCATATGATGGTATACCTCCTTTCATGCATTTTACTGGCCAATATTTATGCACTTTCATAATGAACTTGCAGAGTTGATATCCTTTGATTTATCAACATAGATACATGTCTTGATCATAGATCATGGTAGTTTTACTATCATTTTAATTATTAGGACAAAGCTTATTTGTTTTCCTTTCAGTCCATAAATTTTTTTTTTGGCCTCTAAGAGATAAAGCAAATGATTCTAGTCCTCCTATATATTGGTTTCCAATTAGGTAGTGATTTAGTGGGACAGTGATTTTTGTTAGTCCTGCTGCATATTTTGTGTTTATTTTACTGTTCATTTATATTTTTAGGATAAATAATAGATAATATTTATGAATTGAGTTACTAATGAAAAGAAATTCATTAACAGAGTTAAGATGAAGGCCTTCAGCAGTTGGAGGACTTCAGTGGAATAAAAAAAGTTATCTTAGTATTGCAAGAAACTGAAATTGCAGTCGGTTCAATTGGATGCTACAAGTCTAGAAATAGTGCTGCTACTGATTAACTCAAGTATTTTCTGCAATTCTGTTCATCGTTTCTCTGGATGGTTGAAAGATATGTGAAACAAAATCATGAAGATCTGTAGTTTAAGGTCATCTTAGAGAGCTGCATTTTAATCTTTGTATGTAATTTATTTTTCATCTTGCAATCCATGTTTCTTCCATGCTTCTGCAGCATTTCCTAGGTTGTGGAGGCCTGAGATTTAAATTAATTTTGTATTGCACGATTCTGTGTATCATTATTCAAACTAAAATTTCCTATTTAACAAACTTTTAAATGGTCCTTGCTTCTTGAAATGTGATGGCGGGGGAAGGTTGATGTTTAATGTTGATAAAATAATTTAATGGTCTATAATTATGAGAACTAAGTGTAAAACCATGTAAACCTAATGACAAGTTCTAGTAAGTAGTACATGGTTTTGTTGAGCTTTTGACATTTTATTTAACCTATTTTGTGAAACATGAGAGAATGAAATGATAATTTTTAGGCCTATTCCTAGATGGTCTCTAGTGGCATTACATGACTCATATTCCAAGCTACTAGGTCAATTGTTTCACCTTTTGGGTAAAAAAAAATGCTGTAAGCATGATGGCTTGGCTTTCTTTGTGATCTGAATTTCAGAAGATTTGAATGCATTAGAGGGAAATGGACCGTGCCCTTAGCAAATTGTGATGATTCTTCTGCTTTGCTGAATGTGACAATCATGTACTGTTGCTTCATTAAGTTGATTTTGCTGCTGCACATGAAACTTTAACTTGTTCCTTGATCCTTTGAGATTTCATATGTATTGATGTATGCTCTTATATAATATCTCTCTCTTTCTCTTTCTCTATCAAAACTACAAAAACACAGAAGTGGCATATTCAAATATTCCAATGACTTCTTATGAGCTTCCTGATGGACAGTAAGCTTCTTACAGTACCATGCACCTCAATTTGATGTTTTATCATCTTTCCTATTGCACTCCTGGTTGGTTGAAAGTTCTTTTCACGCATATCCCAATGCTAATCAGGGTTATTGAAATTGGCGCTGATAGATTCAAGATTCCAGATGTCTTGTTCAACCCATCTGTGGTTCAGGTTTGTAGCTTACAGCTTTTAATACGTGAACTTAGCTATGTTAGAAAATTGTTATCTTGTAATACAAAATTGTTTGACTGACTGATTATTGATAGGCTTTTCTAGTAATGGCCAGTCATTATTGGACTTTAACAAGTACATTTAAGTACTCACTTTGTGATGGGAAATATTTGGATTTATTAAGTGCATGAATATGAAAGGTTGTAGGTTTAAAATTCTGAATTGTGATATAGTATGTAGTTATAAAGAACCTTTGAACATCATTCAATGTGAATCATTAGTTTCTGATATCTCATGTATTCTGAGCACAAATTACTCTTCAAATCTAGATATTGTACTTTTTTTTAACCTAACTTTGATGTTTGTTTGAAATGCCTAGTAGTCATACTGTTTGACTGATCTATTAATTGTGAGTTGTCATATTTATTGATTCTTTCACCCATTCTATGGGGAAGTTTAACATGATTGATTCGGCAGATTTGGATTCCTATATATCTACTCATGTAGTACTTTACTTCATTATACGATAGTTGCAGCTTCTTTTAACTATTTTATTTCTCTGAATCTAAATATCAGACAATTCCTGGTATGGAGAATTATGCGGAGATGATGTCTAATGTTCGTGGTTTACCACAAATGGTAAATTCATGGATTGACTTACATTTCTCTATTTGAAATAAAATTATTTAGGTTTTTATATCTACAGCTTCCCTTTATTATCTGTTGGTTCCTGCAGGTTCTGGAAAGCATTAATAAGTGTGATGTGGACATTAGGAGAGAACTTTTTAGTAGTATACTGGTAAAGTCACTATAGCTCTCTGCATCATTTTTCTATATCATTTTTATTTTTTATTTTTATTTTTCCTGAAATCACACATGGTCTTGCAATTCCTTTCCCTTTTTATCAAAGAACTTTTTACCTGATGATTTGTGATTGTCTTGATTGCTTCTTTCAGACTGAAATAGTTGTATTTTGAGCTAAAAGGTAGGAATTTCTCTCATTTCTAGCGTATGAAGCAGCAAATAACAGATATCTATATACATTTTGATAATAGATACCTTTCAGCCAATGATGGAAACATGACTTGCATAATCCTGTAATTGATTAAGCAATCTGCAGTATAAAAGCACCTTGCCAATGACAGGTGTGGGAGAATGCTTAGGATGTATGGATCTTGCTTTAGTTGTTTCAAGCACTCAGATATTCTTTTTATGTTGACATTGTGGGTTGTGGCATGCTTACAGTTTGCAAATTTATGAATATTGAATTTCTGGGTTTTACTTCTTTAATGAATTTGTCCTTTTCCTTTCATCTTTGGATCCAGCTTTCTGGTGGCACAGCATCAATGCAACAGTTGAAGGAACGGCTAGAGAAAGATTTGCTTGAGGTACCATTTTTCCTTCCTGCTTTTGTTTTTGTCAACATGGTTTAATGTTACATATGCTGGTTTTTTGGTGTTTGCATCTATAACAATTCCACATACTAAATGGTTGTCACTATTCATGCCTTTTTTCTTTCAATCTTTATTTTTGCTACTTCATTAGCTCTTGAAGAAAGCTTGCACAGCATTGATTCTTCCTTGTTAGTAGTCTGCTCTGTACCTATAAGTGGAGTGTAGAATTTCGACCTTGTTTCTAATTGAATGCTACTAGTTAGGTGCAAGAAAGAGCCAAAAATGAATAACATAGCAACTATAAGGAAAAATATGCTTACTATTCATTCTTACATTCATAAAATCCGAACATATGTTTGGTTAGTGCAGGTGTTCATGCAATTATATTATAACAATCTCTACTTTTCCCTTGCCTAATAATAAACAGTGATTTAACCATATGCAGGAATCACCTCAAGCTGCTAGAGTCAAAGTGCTGGCCAGTGGAAATGCAACTGAAAGGAGATTCAGGTTTGTTTTCCTTCTCTCCCCATGTTACTGATTGTTGAAACTACAATTGACAGGATTTGGCTGCAAGATTTTCGGTTTTCATGTTAACAGCTTGTTAACATCTGGTGGTAAAATGCTATAGTTGTAAGACAGAATGTTGTCTAGTATTGTAGAATATATGGAGGATGGCCTTGTTCTAGACAAATTTTGGTAATCCAGTTCATGAATTCTTATGGCGTGGCGATTTCGTACATGCTTAAGATATGCTTATGTTGTTTATTGCTTTATTTTTTTCCCATTCGTAAATGTATTAACCACTAGCTTTATTTGGCGAACTGGTAATATGATCTGAAACACTGTTTCACAGCAGCATGTTTGAGTGCTACCAAACTCAAAATTAGTGCCTTTATTCATGTGCTGCCTATTAAGCCTATATTTTATTTGCTTTAATATTCTATCTCATTCTCGTACACGATGTCTATTCTGGGTTATGAAACAGTGTTTGGATAGGAGGGAGCATACTGGCGTCGCTTGGTTCTTTTCAGCAGATGTGGTTCTCCAAATCTGAGTAAGTTGTTTCGGAAATATCATAGTACGAGTAACGAGTTACAAGTTAAAGAATGCGATTTGTTTTCCCAGATCCCTTAAATTAAACATATCTTTTGAATGAAATATGTTCAAAATATTGGTCTGAAACATTACCCTTTTCGCAGGTATGATGAACATGGAGCTTCTTATGTACAAAGAAAATGCCCTTGATGCTCCATTTGTATTACATCAACCTCACCTAGTTGGATAAGTTAATGGTGAAGATATCAAATATTGCTTCATATGCCCTCCTGTTAGATTCCATGTAATTTGCCCCCGACACTTGTTATATACATCACAATTGATAGACTAAGACACTTGTTATATACATCACAATTGATAGACTTAACTTAAATTGCATGCTTGTATGGTCCTAACTAACTTAACTGACATGTAGCTTCAGCCATTAAGTTGGTGGTTATAATTGCATTGACAATTGCCTTGGAAGATAATCCTCTTAGAAAAAGATTGTGTTTGTGAATGTGTTGGCATTTCTTTTTCTTCTATTCTTGGGCAATTCGTTCCTTTTAACTGCTATGGTTTGAGACTTTACTTTTGGTATTACCTATCATTTCATTTACACACAGGCTTGAGCATAAAATAAACTGTTGACTAAGGCATTCCCCATCGTATTCTTTTACCTTTAGCAACTAGTTATATTTCAGTATTTGTTTCCCCATCTCTTAAAAGCCTTTCAGCTGTTGTATCCAAATCAAAAGCAGTTGCAGTAATGAACCGAACAAAATGCCATGTATTTAGATTAGCTAGTTGTATTAATGAGGCATCATGATATCAGAAGCTGCATGTGTTTCGACAACCAGTTTCTTTCAACTATCATTCACTGTCTCACAACTTAAATGTGAGGTCAGGTCAGTAATAGAGAGAAACCATCAAACAGTAAATATGTACAAGTTAAATGCCTTCTTAAATGGCAACTACTAATGATTATTGCCAATCTCCTCAAATCTGTTATTGTCCATTTTAATGCATGATGAAGATAAACGCACTTCACTCAAGTTCTAATAACAGGACCCTTGTAAAGCCCCCTCCGAATCACAAAGTTGTCGGGAGGCTGAAACTCTTCTAACCAATTCACATCTGAGATCGTTACTCCTTCCAACTCAAGCTCACCTTCATTTAGATACAAACAGTTGAAAGGCATTAACATTACTGATATTAGTCTAAACCCCAAGCATCATCATCTAAAGATGATATTAACATTACTATATACTTGAGAATAATCATGAAATATTACCAGGTAGATCCTTCCTTGAGGTTGGGGACCTCCTAAAATAAGTGCAATGTCGACCATGCTCTGAAGAGTAGGGTGGAGATAGGATGTCAAATATTGCACATGGCGTTATGGCCCGGAAACAGTGAATGTTGCCTCCCCTGTTTGGATAAAGAACAGTGGTTCCACTAGGAGATACCGTCTCTTCATCTCTAACAAGCTTGGCAGGTCTTGCTGCAAACCACAAAACGAGTGCTAAATAGGGCCATACAAAAAGAAAAAGATGTGACCTGATAAGCTACAGCTAAATAATGGCAAGGTAGATTCACGTTAATCAAGAACAACCAAATAAGCTACAGCTAAGCTTCAAAACCATTCTTTCTCGACCATTTTGAAATTAGTTATGGGTATGATAAAGGAGACAACCAAGTTTTCAAATGAGCTGTGGATATGAAGATTGTACTCTGATACTCATTTGTTTTCTCACCCAGAAAATTACTCCACCATTTCATACACGAACTTGATTATAGTCCCACAGATTCTGCCACTCTGCACTATACTTCCAGTTAAGTTTCTATAGTACTGAAATTTAAGGCATCACCATTGGTAAAAATATGTGCTGCAATTGTGATTTTGCAGAAGTTAGAATCCTTGTCAGGCAACAATACACGGAGAAAAAAAAAAACCATCTAGAGACATCTGGATCCATAAATATTTATTCCAAAGATAAAGGTTTAACAACACAATTCCCAAGCATCCCCTACAGTTCACTGTAACAAGAAATTGATGCTTAAGATGCCACTATTGCTGCCAAACACGGGCTATTCTAAACAAGTTGGGAACAGAATAGTAGACCAGTAGATATTTACCAATCAATCTACTAGAATTTCTTCCAATAGTGCTGCATTTTTAAGAATCTGAAATAACCCAACTGAATTAGCAGATCTAGGAGGAAGAACTTTTATCACATAGACAAGCCTCATCACACTACCCACTATTAAGTCCCTAAAGATTTTAGCACCTCCCTTTTGGAACTAGGGAACACAGAAGCATTCATAGTAACTGATATATATATATATCATGTTAACAAAGATAGAGAAAACCATCATGAAATCACGGGGACCAGTTCTCCAAATACTCATGCTATCATGAAATTGAGGTTACTGACTAGAATAATCTTGTTTTCCTAGTTTTCTAATTTGGAGGGCTGTGAAAGAAGTAATGTAATAAGTTTTCAATTCGTCCAAACATAAATGTTGGCCTTGCTTCAATGTCGTCCTTCTCATTTCCCTTTCTACAAACTCTTGGTGACAATTCTCACAGAAGTATCAATATTAATACGATTGGTATGCTTTTCATGTATCAAAAAAAATGAGCATCACAAATAAATAATCAGCACCAATGACAGCTGAAATAAAATTGAAAGATCATCATTGACATAAATCAGATGCAGTGGCATAGTTTTGCAATTTGTTCACACTTCAAAAGCATTCAGCATAAAAGATGAAACCTTCAAATGGATCAATTGGTTCTGGCAATTCAATCCAATCATATGCCTTCACATGCATTGAGCCATAAATTAGTTTGCTCAGAACAGTCATTCCAGGATGATTATGAAGAGGTATGACAGAGGAAGGTGGCATGCAAAAAATTCCTATCTGCACAACAATGGCAAGGTAGATTCATGTTAATCAAACAGACCAATCTCTAAAAATTTATCAACTTTCGAAAGAAACTTCATGGAGAAAAATGGCCATAACGTCACGCCTATTTTCTGTTACTCAAAAGTTCATGCTTGAATATTTTCTGTGTACAAGAATTTACTCTGCCAGTTATCATGAAATTGGTCCACAAAATTACAGAAAGTTATTGTTGATATTATAGAAATAATAAGCTAATTATCTCTAGCTAATTCTCTATCGATAATTAGTTGATATTCTATTAATTAGTTGAGATTTTATTACTTAGAGAATAAATAGATTATTCCTAATTTAAGAGATAATTAGTTGATTCTCTATAGATAATTAGTTGATATTCTATTAATTAGTTGAGATTTTATTGCTTAGAGAATAAATAGATTATTCCTAATTTCTGGAGGTAATTAGGGTTGTATTGTCCTATTCAGAAAAAGATTAAAGAAGAATTACTTTGTCGTCTTTCTTCATGGTATAAGAGCCACAACTCTTCTACAATATTTTTTCTTTTTTTGTTCTAATTAGTCTTAAATGGACTATTGCTTAGCGATGATTGGCTAGCGGAGAAACTCTTCATCATCCAATAATGATTTAGGCAATTCGAGTGTGATTAATCCCACTATTATGACGGGAAATGTACAACGTAACTGTGATTTTCTTGTCTCAAACTTGCCTTTTCAATTGACGAATCATAGGTTGAATGGCCAAAATTACCTGGAAGGTCAAAAGCAATAAAGTTGGCCATTGACGGTAGAGGAAAACTCGGGTATTTGGCAGGAGAGACAACACGGCCGGCTTCGGATGATCCAAATATGACAATATGGAGGTCCGAAAATTCTTTGATCACAACTTGGTTGATTAATTCCACTGAACCTGCAATCAGAAAACCTCATATGTTTTTGCCAATAGCGAAAGATGTATGGGATGCGGTTCGAGAGAAGTATTTTGATGTTGAAAATTCTTCTCAAATTTTTGAACTAAAAACGAAACTATGGCAAGCCAAGCAAGGAGACTATGACGTTACGTTGTTTTATAACAAACATGTAACCTTGTGGCAGGAATTGGACTTATGTTATGAAGATGATTGTGATTGTCCGAATGACAATGTTCGACATAAGAAAAGGGAAGAAAATGATAGAGTTTATGTTTTTCTTGTAGGATTAAATCAAGAATTGGACGAAGTTAGAGGCCGAATTTTGGGAAGAAAGTCGTTATCCTCTATCAAAGAGGCTTTCTCGGAAGTAAGGAGAGAGGAGATGAGGCTGAAAGTGATGATTGGCAACACCAAATTAGAGGCGGAAGGTTCTACACTCGTGTCGAAAGGAATAGACGATAAGGGAGAGAGAAAAAACAACAAAAAGACATGGTGAGATCATTGTAAACGTGATTCACACACCCAGGAAACATGCTGAAAAATTCATGGGAAGTCGAAAAATTGGAAGAAAACAATTTGGAGACAACTATACCTCCCAAGCCAACACTATTGAATGTAGGCCCGAAACGTCTTCTGGCACGTAGCCTTTCTCAAAGAAACAAATAGGGTAATAACAATAACAACAACACCCAGTAAAAATCTCACTGATACAAAGGAAGATAGAGAAAATCTGTAAAATTCTTCAATCTCAAGATTTCTCTAGTCCAAATCCTACCTGTTCTTTAGTTCAAAAAGGTAATTATCTAGTTGCCTCTTGTTTCAGTGTCAATTCAGATCATTCTTGGATAATTGATTATGGGGCAACAGATCATATGACTGGGTCCTCCAAATTGTTTTCTTCCTACAATCCTTGTGCAGGAAATCAAAGAGTAAAAATAGCAAATGGTTCCTACTCAGCAGTAGCTAGGAAAAGATCAATTGTTCTTTCCCCTGATCTTACACTCCACAATGTTCTTCATGTTCCTAACTTGTTCTGCAACTTGTCGTCAGTCAGTAAAATAACTATAGACCAAAATTGTCGAGCTTAATTTTCTTCATGTGATTGTTAATTCCAGGATTTGAACACGAGGAAGATGATTGGCAATGCTAAACAAGTTGGAGGTTTCTATTTCTTCGAAAATTGATATGACTCAAACAAGCAATCCCCGAGAACTTGTCTTAACTCTATACTTTGTGGGAATAAAATTATGTTATGGCATTTTAGATTAGGACATCCAAGTTTTCATTATATGAGAAATTTGTTACCGAAGTTTTTTACAAATAGAGATCTATCTTCATTTCAGTGTAAAATTTGTCAAATTGCTAAATATCATCGAACATCTTTCCCAGCACAATCTTACAAGGCCACAAAACCCTTTGCTATAATCCATAGTGATACTTGGGGACCTTCAAGAATAAAAACAATAACTAGAAAAAGATGGTCCATAAGTTTTATTGATGATCACACTAGAATTACTTGGTTATTTTTACTCAAAGAGAAGTCAGATGTTGAGAGGGTGTTTCAAAACTTCTATAACATGATTCAAACACAATTTCAAACTAGAATTCAAGTTTTTAGAAGCAATAATGGAAAATAATAATTCAACACAATTTGAAGGAATTTTTTGTGTTGAAAGGTATTATTCATCAAAGATCATGTACTAACACCCCACAACAAAATGGAATGGCCAAAAGAAAAAATAAACATCTATTAGAAATTGCAAGATCTCTAATGTTTTCAACTAATACTCCTAAGTACTTATGGGGTGAGGCTATC